>QLSR01000016.1:160664-219964 GCA_031780015.1 Citrullus colocynthis | reverse complement strand
GTAAAAAAAAAAAAAAAAAAAAAAAAAATGATAAAGGAGAAACGCAGAAAAAACGAAAAAAAGAAGAAGAAGATATATATATAAAAAAGGAACAAAAGTAAAAAAAAAAAAAAAGAAAACAAAAAGAACAAAGACAAAAGAATCGAAGAAGAAAAAGAAAAAGGAAGATAGTGCAGACGAACAGATGAGAGCGAGAGTTGAGAGTAGAAGTCGTGTAAGTCGCCTTTGGATAACAATTTTGGGCAGTTCGGTAAATTCATACGACGTTGACGCCAACAGAAAACTATATTTGATTGAAAATACGGGAGGAGACCAAATTTCATTTGGGCCATATGTAAAAATTTCCCTCCTTTTATTCTAAAAAAGAAAAAAGAAAAAAGAAAAAAAAAAACTTTCTTCTTTGATACAAAATATGGATTCTCTGCCTTCATTTAAGGCAAATCTGAAATATTATCCATAGTCTCTTATTTTGTATAATCTTTACCAACAAACTTTTGAGACCTCAATTATTCCTTTTTGAGAAACTTTAGAGACTTTTTTTAAAAGGGGGATTTAGAGACTAAATTTACAATGCTAATATTTGAGTGCGATTATTTAGCCTTATGTTTTTTTTAAAAAACAAAATTAGAGTGCAGATTTGGTTCAGATTGTTGATTGAATTCAACGATTGCAGAGTTGCGTGAGAAAGCATTTCAATTCAAACACAAACCACTTCCGTTATCTCCCTCCCTCTCTCTCTCTCTCTCTCTCTCTCTCTCTCTCTTTCTCTCTCATCCGCCATGGATAAACACCACTAATTCTTAATATTAATTCTTCAATCTGAGAAAATCCCACTCTTCAATCATACTCTCAAATCTCAGATCTATCGAGTTACTCGTGATACTCCTCCATTTCTCCTATTTCTTGTGATCTCCGTTGTCTCACCCAATTCTGCACAATTGAATGAACTTTCCCTTTTCCCTTTTCAACTAAGAGAAGTGGTAGCTTGCTGGGGTTGGATGATTGAATATGTAAATGGCGCAGCACAGGCAGTCGGGGACGGACAGATATGGAACACGCTCACAGGATGCGCTCCATCCAACCAACAATGGCGATCACGTTGCGGTTGGAATTCGTTATACGCCGTATAAGCAGGCTAGGGCTCGTAGGGCAGCTCGCTCCGATAAGGGCAGAGGGATCTCCGTTCGGACGATTATCTTTGTTCTCTCGCTTGTTCTTGTCGTCACCGTTTTAGCTTATTACTATTTATTGAGAGACACCAAAGGTCAGTTTTACTTTCTTCTTTCTGGGTTTTTGAGTTTGTGGTGGAGAGAATAACATTGCAAGAAGCTAGGAAAGAGAATGCAACATGCAGTACAGATTTGGATTTGGAATGTTAGGGGTGTAGAAATTCATTTCTTCTAGTTCAATGGGTTTAGTTCAATCTTTCATTGGAATTGATATCAGTTAGTCCTCATGCTCGTGGAAGCTTTTCTATTTGCCTCCTGACTTGAATACCTATTGGTCACTTTGAAATAACTATTTTCCATCTCCCCCAATCTAGAATGGGTTTGTCGCAGAGAATTACTTGGTGAAATTATGTGTAATCTGATGTCAAATAGTTTGAATAGTGGTTTGTTTGTTTACCCACGGATTTTGCTCCTCTAGTTGTTTTGTTTGCGTCATCTGGTTGTATGCCTGTTTATTTTCTGGTTACGGAAGTCCTTGTGAAGTCTAGGTAGCCTTTAACTGATTGATAATGCATTGATGCAGAGATTAGTAACTCCAACGTTGAGGATGATGCGTTAAAGAATGACCCTGATTTCCTTGCAAATGTTACTCGGACAGAGACAACCAAAGTCAGGTTTGGTAAAGGTTTAGTTAAGCATGGACGTGATTCAAGGTATTGGGATGGGGATGATAGGAGAAGGGACCAAGATTACAATGAGGATGTGGTGGATCATATGACTACTACCAATAAGGCTACTGAAAAGGATGATGTTCCAGTGAAAGTGAGTGAGGGCCACAGAGAACCATCTCTTGAACATTCTCAAAACAGCTTAGACAGGAAAGACATTGGACTATATAATGAAGCTGGCCGAAAGGAGTTGAGGAAGTATGAAGCTGAATATGAGGCTTCAGTAAAGACCTCAGGTCAATTGGAAAAAGAAGGAAATGAAGACAACCAAGTATCTGATGAAGATGATTTGGAAAATTGGAATGACATTATTGATACAGATGATGAGTATGGAAATGGAAGTGATAGTAAAGATCATGCTATGGAAGAAGATGATGATACCGAACGCGAGAAAGGGGACCATTCTGATTCAACAAGTTGGACAGAGGAAGATTCTGGGAAATCAGTTAATGTTGTTGAAAATGGAAAACTCCACAATGATGACCATGGGAAATCCCTCAATGTGGATGATGGAGAAACCAAGTATCAGCAAAATGATGAGAATGTTGAGACTTCCAACCATTCATTGGATGAGGATTATGCATCAAGTTCCCAAAATGCTGATAAGGTTAATCAAAAATCCAAACATGTTAGTGTCACTAATGGTCAGCATACAAAAAGATCAAAATTGGATCCGAGAAAGAAGCCAAAGCATCGAAAGTTTTCAGGTACTGCTAAGTGAAAAGTGAGAGGGTTTGATGAATCATATATAAAACAGCTTCTTTCCAGATTTGGAGTTTGTTTAAATCTACCAATGAATATCGGACAAGCAATCTCGATATGTATAAAGGCTTTAGTATTATGCATTGATGACTGGACTATGACATTTTAATTCTATACATTTTTGATAGATCCAAAATAAAATGTTCTTTAAAATGATATTTTGATACACTATCTGGCAGGTTCATCATGTGATATGAAGTTCCTGAACTCTACTGCACAAATTCTTGAACCTTTGGAAAGTAAAACATTTGTTAGATTCACTTTGCAATACACTGACACAGAACAAGAGCCAAGCAATCAAGAAAAATGGATGCCTAGATTTGCAGGGCATCAGACTTTGCAAGAACGAGAGACATCATTTTATGCTCAGGATCAAAAGATAAATTGTGGCTTTGTGAAAGGTCCTAAAAGTTTCCCAAGTACAGGTTTTGATTTGGCAGAAGACGATTCCAATTATATCAGTAGATGCCACATTGCTGTGATCTCATGTATTTTTGGGAATTCGGACCACCTGAGATCACCTACTGGGAAAGCGGTATAATATTTCTTTCTTTCTAGCTAGCACTTTGCATTTAATGTTTAATTCTTAATCAACCTACAGAGAAGTAAAAATGTAAAATGAAAGATGACAAGTTCTGATTTTACAATGTACTTTTTCTCCTGTCTTCAGAAATACAATTTCTTCCTATCCATGATCAAACTATTATCCATTGTATACGATGGTCTCATGCTATAGATGTTATTGGCCACATATCACATAATAGGAAAGCCATGCTGTTGAACTGCTTTTAAGGAAGCTTGGTTTCTATTTCTCTAAGATAGATTTTGAGATGATTATTCATTCTTTTTGATAATTTTAGGTTTATCAAGTTTTACTCATTGTTCTCTTTATTTACACCTCCTATATTCTGCTTCTTCCATTGATCTTCTTCTTCTCCCATTTTGCTTGTGTATGCGTGTAAGTCAAAGATTTACGCAAATATGCCCCTAAAAATCTCATATTATTTATGAACATATCACATGTTACGGCAGAGTAGTTGAGTCCAGTTTGCCTTTGTTGTTTCAGGTTACTCGTTTCTCAAGAAAAAATGTCTGCTTTGTTATGTTTATTGATGAAGCTACCTTGGAGACTCTTTCATCAGAAGGTCAAACAGTGGATAGAATGGGTTTTATAGGCCTATGGAAGATTGTTGTGGTGAAAAATTTACCGTACACTGATATGAGAAGAGTTGGGAAAATACCAAAATTATTGCCACATCGTATTTTTCCATCCGCAAGGTGAGAATGTAACATTGTTTGAACATGGTGCTTTTTATCCTTATGATAAGCTTTAGAGGGTTCTTCTCTCTTCCTTCCTCTTTCCATTTTATTTTTATTAAGTAAAATATTTATTTTTTCTGTTAGAAATGTTTTCTTTGATAATGGAACTTACTATGTAAGAGAATCCCTGGGCTTTTCCAGTGTAGAAGTACTCTTTTCTTTCTATTATTCACTTAGAGATTAACCATTTTCTCTCTTTCATTTCTGATTTTTTGTAGGGTGTTGTTGTAGGTTGTTTTTCCCAATGTGCCAATTGTGGTTTTATGTTTAAGATCAAAAATGCTTGTGTACTCCATGAACTCCAAGTATATATTCTTCTGTTACCTATTCCAAATTCTGATCGTAGCTTATTTACGTAAGAATGTACAACAATTTGAAGAATTTATTGTGGGATGTTGGTCTTTGGAAAATTGAGTTCGCACTTTTACTTTTGCCGCCATATTTTCATTTAGCCTAATTAAATTGAAAAAAGACAAAAAAAAAAAAAAAAAGAAAAAAAAGAAAAAAAATCCAAAGCCAAGATCTTTTCACTACAAATCTCTGGCCGGTAGCCTCAACCTCCCCTCATTCCTTTTCCTTAGAACTATATTCAAGGTATTCGCCTGGAGTTTTCTTTATGTATGTCTGAATTCTAATTTAGATAATTGGTTTTTTTTGTGTGAAAAACATTCAGCACTTGCACCTGTGTCTAATATTTTGCAAACTTTTCTCAGGTATTCAATCTGGTTGGACAGTAAGTTACGGCTTCAATATGACCCTCTGCTAATCTTGGAATACTTCTTGTGGCGAAAAGGTTCCGAATTTGCAATTTCAAATCATTATGATAGACATTGTGTATGGGAAGAGGTGGCTCAGAATAAGAGATTAAACAAGTACAACCATAGTATCATAGATCAACAATTTGCCTTTTACCAGGCTGATGGATTAAAGAGGTTTAATGCATCAGACATAGACAAGCTTCTTCCCAGCAGTATGTTGTCAAGAGCTTTTTCTTTTTCTTTTTCTTTTTCTTTTTTTTCTTTTTTTGGAGTAATTTTTTTCTGTCGACAAATGCAGATGTGCCTGAAGGATCTTTCATCATTAGGGCCCACACGCCAATGTCTAATCTGTTCTCTTGTCTATGGTTCAATGAGGTCGACAGATTTACTCCCCGAGATCAACTTAGTTTTGCATACACATACCAAAAATTAAGAAGGATGAATCCTGGAAAACCTTTTTATCTTAATATGTTCAAGGTGAGCAAATCTGCAGAATATCAACTCAATTTTCAGTACAAATTTATTCACAAAGCATCCACAAATGGTCAAGTGAAAGACAGGAAAAGGATACTAGAAATCTGGAACCCTGGAAATAACAAATATTCAACCTGTTTTTGCAGGACTGCGAGAGAAGAAAAATAGCGAAATTGTTTCGTCACAGGTCAGATGAGAAGCGAACTGTTCATAAGAATGCGATGGAGTAATGTGTTATATATTGTTATGGTCGCTGGTTTGACATAATTCGCTTGGCATTATACCTCTTGAGTGCTTGGTGAGTACTGAATATATACATATATCCCTGCCAACAGTGATGGACAAACGCTGCCAGTCCTAAACCAAATTTTGCTATTGAGATTTACAAACTTTTGAACATCTTATACTAGCAAATTGTTAAACACATAATTGAGGATGCAGTTATTTCTTAACACCTTCATGGAGGAGGGCAAGGAGCTGCACTACTGTTTTAGTAATGCCAATTTTACTTTCTATTCGTTGCTTCATTTGGAGGTAAGAGAGTTCAAATTCATTTGTAACATTTCTGTGACAGTATAAATTGTGTAATACTATGTCTCACAAGCCGATTGATATGAAGTTCATTTGAAAAAAATTTTATGTTCCAGTCGATACTTTTTGCTCCTTTTACAAGTTTGAGTTGCGTTAACGATATCTCATATCTATGTGGTGTAGCCTTTGACTATAAGATTCCATTTGATTCGTTTTGGCCGTATTTGAAATTGCTCGCTACATTTCATATGTCTTCACTCATCTCTCATCTGTACGTGGTTTATATTTGACTACAAGATCCCATTAGATTTGTTTTGGCCATAAGTTTTCAAGTGTATTTGGAATTGCTAACTGCACTATACATGTCCTCACTCATCTGTCATCCCTATGTGGTGTAGTCTTTGATTACAAGATCCCATTGGATTCGTTTTAGCTGTTAGTTTCTAAGTGTATTTGGATTGTTAACTATATTATACACATTTTCACTAGAGGTTGAAGGTTTAATCCCTCACTCCCGTAGTTGTACTAAAAAATAAATTGTACACGTCTTCATTCATCTCTCATTTCTATGTGGTGTAGTCTTTGACTACAAGATCCCATTAGATTTGTTTTAGCTATTTTCAGGTGTATTTGGATTATTAACTACACTATGCAAGTCTTCACTAGAGCTTGAAAGTTTGATCTATCATCCCAGTACTTGTACTAAAAAATAAATTGTACACGTCTTCACTCATTTCTCATCTTTATGTGGTATAGTCTTTGGCTACAAATCTTGATATTTTAACTTTAGAACTCAAAGAAACAGTTGTACAACCTATAAAACTAATCTTGTTCAAGTAAAAGATATATTTACATAACCTTGAAGCCTTGGATGAAAGATACACGTATGAAGGAGCAAATTTAAGATAACTTCCTCTTACAACTTATTAACAAATGAATATATGGAAATTGGAAAAAAGGCATTCTTCTAATCTTAACCAAACAAATCCATTTTTATTTCATCCCAAAATGTCAAAACACATTAGCATTACTCTGCAATGACCAAACTTCTTGAATCCTTAATTCCCAATCACCATGTCCGAGCTTTGAGCTTCCTGCGAAAGCTATGCAGAAAAAGAAGCTTCTTCAGCACCTTCATTATCACTACCACACCCGCCATCCTTGCCGACAGCAATGCCCCGCCACCTTCCGTTGCTTCTTCCGACTCCAAGTCTTCAAGTTCCGGCAACTTATGAGACCCAAATCTGGAACTCAAATTCTTCAGCAATTCTTCATTGAAATCTTCCCACAGCATATCCATCTTCTCATCTTCTTCGGCATCGCTATCAATTGCTATCTCATTAATCTTTCTATCCCTCGAGCAACAATTAGTCTTTCTATGGGCTCCATTACTCTTTTTTTCAGAAGAACGATCGACATTTTCATAGCCACGGTCTTCTTTCTCATGATGGTCAATTGACTTCAACGCCAGGCTATAGAGAGGAAGTGATTCAGTAATGGGGGTGGAGCCGCCATTAATGGGTTGGAAGCTGAAGTTTTCTTGAGGTTCCATGAATTGAATATTGGGGAAAGAAGAGATGGGAATTGGTTGAAATAGTTTTGATTAAGTTGGGTTTTGAGGTAGTTTATAAAGCAAAAAGATTGAGAGGTGGGTTTTCATTTTATTGCATTGAATCATGGAGTTGACAAAGGAGTTTGGGAAAAGGATGGCACTACAACTCAAAACATGATTTGAGTTTTGATTAGTTCACAATCACAAATGGAAGTAATTACAGCCATATGAAGCAAAGTGGTTTGTCAATTGTCATTCCTCCAATTTAAGGAAATGCATTGAAGGGCTTGTGGGCATCACTTTTTTGTATTAAAAAGTACTTCATGAGCACCCAATCCACTCAGCTATTTTAGTGGTGTTAAGTTAATCTTGATAAACATCCACCTTTAAAATGGTAATTGAACTATGCTCAAATTAATATCTAGTCTTTGTACTAGTAAAATTAAGAATTGATTAATTCTTTAAACATGTGTTCAACTTTATTATCCAATGTCTTATTTTAATAAAAATTGAAATTAAATTACATTTTTAGTGGTATTAATTTCATCACTATTCCTTGAGTTCAAGGATTAGTTCTTTACACATGTGTTCAACTTTATTATCCAATGTTTTATTTTAATTTAAAATTGAGATTAAATTACATTTTTAGTGGTATTAATTTCATCACTATTCCTTGAGTTCAAGGATTTACAAGAGGATCCAACGTCGATCTTTAAGAGGATAGTTGATACTTTTTCTATTGAACTATATGCTTGGATTGACATTTGGTTTCTATACTCTTTAAATTAAGAATTGATTAATTCTTTATAAATGTGTTTAATTTTATTGTCTAATATTTTATTTTTAGTAATGTGTCAGTTTCAAGTAGGTTGAATTATATAAGTTTTAGTTTATTCTAATACATTATTTTGGTTGAAGAATAGAAAAATTATAGATGAAAATGAAAATTTTGAAAATATAATGATGAATTTGAAACTAAGATTAGAAGTTTAGGACCAAAAGAATAATTTGATATTAAAATTTTATAAAGGACTTCCTAAAAGCTTGAAATCTCATGCTACAAAAGCAACTGGTTTTGCACTTTAAAGGTGTTGTTTGTAAGTATTAGGTGCAACTTATAGAGTGGGAAAACATATTATGAAAACACTAGACATTGTTGATCTGAATTGTTGTACATAATAATAATTTCACCATGGAGATCAATTTGGATAAACTCCCAGGATTGATTCTATCTCATATTTTCATTTGTTTCTTGCTTATGTTTGTTCTTGTTGCCAACTTTCCACTTTCCACCCACTAATAATGTCTTTCTTTTGGCTGTTTCTTTACTTTTGTTTAACTGCAGAAAATGGGAAAAGAAACTTACCTAATGGGTTAATTTTGAAATATTTTGAACTCATCGTCTTCTCGTTGTGATGTCACTGTCACTGCCAGATGCTTTTTAGATGGTAAGATTCCAAAAAATTGCCCATAATTCTATTCTATTTTCAACCCCTTTCAGACTTCAGGCCAATTTCTAAGAAAATGCAACCTTTAATAATCGTTTTGTGGGGTTATTATCAAATAAATGCAAGGACGATATTTATGGGTTCAAGTGGTAACAAAGTACACTATATGTGGGCAATGCTAGAATGAATTTCTATTAAATCAAGAAAGAAGTGAAGAAAAAGGGAGTACATGAGTGAAGTTTAATCAAGTGTATGTAAATGGTCCTTCCAGCTTGCTCCACCAAGCCACTCTATGAGCCAAACATCCCTTAAAGAGGCTATTTCTTGGTGGAAATGAATGAATGATATAATATAGTATATAGAACACTGGGCCAAAAACTGCAACTCACAAAGAGGTTCCTAACAGAAAAAAAAAAAAAAAAGGGAGTTCCAAGGAAGAAAAGATATTACCGTCCTTCTATAGCCGTGTTTGTATCCCCTTCGAATTTACCCAACAATGTTCACGATCACAAAGCTAGTGGCGGCCGTATCTTCCCCTAAGATTTATGCACGAAATGTGACATGATGATAAGAGTGAACTCGTGTATAGTGCAGCAAATCTAATGCCTAATGTCTAATCTTATCATAATCTTTATCACAATGATGCTTGACGCTGAAGTGGAATGGCTTCAAGTTCACAACCTTCTTCTATGTGTTTAGAAAGTCGCATTGAAAAAGATGGTGTCGTCGACGCTACAATGAAAGAAAACTTCAATTATGAGATATTTTGAAACTGATATGGATTAAAACAATGGAAGGAGGAACTGACAACCCACCCTCAACCATATCCTTCGTTCTGTGAAGAAGAAAAGTACCGGCAAGAATTGTCACAAAACCACACATTTGTGTGAAAATTTGGATTGCACTCTGTCGATCCCAATCCTGATAAGAAGTTAAAGAACAGGTTAATCAGCATCAATAAGAAAGCTCATCCCGATGAGTCTCAAAAGTTAAGAATAAACATATAATTAAAAGGGAAATAAGTATAGTTCATCACCTTTCTATATTAATAACGACAAAATGATAGACCCCAGCACAGCGTACATACATGATTAAAATAGGAAAAGGCAAAAAGGAAAGGGTAATGAAGGAATGAGAATAAAAAAGGAAGGGCTTTATATGAATAAGAGCGCACTTGGATTAGAAATTCATGAGCGTTCGTAGTGAAGTCTATCAATTGATCAGAATAGTTACAGGCTACAGTTAACAATTGAAGACTAAACCATGACATTCAATTGATTTGTTCTAGAAAATGATGAAGTAGGCAGTAATAGACCACGGGAATGTGAATCTTCATCATCTCTCCTTACTAATATGGGTATCATCCAACCAAATGTAAGTGCCTTTCAGCCCTGTATTAGAAGGAAAAATAGTAAGATTTTGCAAACTACCATGCTCTTGATAAGGAAATGGTTGTTTCCAGTCCTGGTTAAAGACGAGCTACATGGAGCAACCATATCATCTAAGCCAGACCCCTAAAATTAGGTCTTCACCAAATTCATGTTAAAGAGTAGGGAGTGCATAAGACAGGCTGTCAGAACAGCATGCGCCGTAGATATCTAATATGTTAACTGATGTTCAATGTTGGGCCTCATGAACACCCCACAGCCACTTTCTAATCAATGATGAACAAAGTATTCAAGCATACCTATGGTTGGTGCTTTGAAGACATTCTTGTTTTACACTCAAATTGGAATAACTGCATTGGGCATCTGAATGTCATATTCACTGTTCTTTAGCAGCACCAATTATATGCCAACTTCATGGGTGTGTCTTTTGCTAGAGAACAGTTGGAGTGTCTCGGCAACATTGTGTTAAAATGGGGGGCGGCTGCAGACTAGTTCTTTCCAATATTGGATTGGCACTTCCTACCTTGAGTTCTTTCAACTACAACGGATAAAGCAAAAGCGAAGTACCTTTTCCCATCCACAGTTGGAGTGTCAATGCGATGCATAGTTGGATGTGGTCATTTTCTTCGAAACTATTTGCATTGCTTTGTGTTTGACAGAACTTGGATGTCACATATGGCTATTGCTATGCTACTGGTGGGTTTCCATACGAAACATCTTTCCATCCTCCAACTCACTACTCCCTTTTGCTGGCTTAGCATTTCTATAGTTTGGAGGAGTGGGGATTTTCTCACACTTCAAACTAAGTGTTTGGGAACAGGTTTTTCTGGGGGTTTTGTTGAGTGGACTTTAGCAGTATCGGGAGTGCTGTGATGTCTTGTCTTGCTTGGAGAGGAATCTAATTATCTTTGCTTGCAAACTTCTTCTTTGACTAGATTGTTTCGTGTCAGCTGGATTAAAGGCCTCTCCTTAGTGTTCTCTTCCCAAGCCTTGATGGTGTTCTTTTCAGGATTTTTGTTTAAATTGGATGCTTTTACATTTGTAATTTATTATTATATTATTATTTTCTGTTCCAGGTAGAGTTCGTATCCTTTGAGCATTAATCTCTAGTCTCTATCCATTTATCAATAAAATTCAACTACTCCCTTTTAAGGGAATATACGGTAAGGATCCATCAGCCCTTGTTCACCAAAACAGCAATTTTCCTTTCGATGCTGTTGAGCACATTACGAAAAGGAGATGTGCTAATGAAACTTAAGTGGAAGCACATCAAATGAAGCATTCGACTGAAATGAGAAAAAAGACATTGTCTTTTAAGTTGATAGTCAGGTATTCTCAAAATATAATAGACAAAAGTTACTGCCACAATGCCTCCCTAAGAAGCTTGCTTCAAATTTTTATCATTTCCCTTTAACCTCTACCAAGTGCATCAATCTTGTGCTTCGGTTGATGAGACTGGCTTTTAGTTATTTTATTAAGATTCAAGGAGAGAGGCCCTCCCTCCTACCTCAATTGACCCCAGAGCTCAAATTATTGATAGAAATGATAAACATGCTAGGCATATGAAAAGCTTTTTAACAGTTTGAAACTTTGGAAGGGGAATGATGATAGACCCCTGGTGTAAAATAATACCTACATTAAGAGTAAAAAGGCGGTAAAGTGAGAGAATTGAAGTACCCCGGGAACTGGCTGCCTTGATAGAAAAGGAAGCATAGGTTGGTGCTTCTTTGCTTGAACAAAGGCATTAGTAGTGAGCAAGGAACTGGCTAGTTAAGATGAGGCTGAACTAAAAAGCAGGACAGGTTTAGCGGGGATTTACTTGGATTGTAGGCTATTCTGGAAATTTCGGGACCTGGAGTTTCTATGTAATCGTGGCAGTAAAAGCTTATCTATTCAAGATAGTTATCACACACTTGAAGGAAAAACGAGAAGTGTTTTTACTTGAAATCCAGAATCTTTTGAAGTTATGCAAAAGCTTATCTTCTCCACAAGCATTAGGCATTGGGAACCAGAAGAAAATGTTTTTACAGGATTATATACTTCTGGATTTATTCAGATCGCACATATCCACATGAATTAATGGCCTTGAACTTAATTCATCAAATCTTGATACCGATAGCTACTGTCCAATGTTCTCAAAGAACTGCAAGCAATTACCTTACTTGCGCACTCTTTTAACAGTTTTTTTTTTTCTTTTTTTCTTTTTTTTTTTTTGGGGGTGGGGGGAGGAAGAAATGTCTAGCTTTTATTAGAGAAAAATTATAAGAGTGAAAAGACCACAACAAATAAAGGAAAGTGCAAGACAAAAGGACAGTATCTAAACAACAACTGCCAAACTACTAAAATTATTTATTAAGAACATTTTTTTAGACGAAAGAACATAATTACAGAATAAGCAAACAGAAAAAATGATTTTGTAATAGCCTCCATAATGACATGAAATCAGGCAACAGCAGCATACAACAGTTGACTCAATATTTGAAACTTTGAACAAAAAGCTGCTCATTGAAAGCAACTTTGATTTCCCTAAAACTTAACAACACACAAACAGAAATGCAGGCATAAAAGAAGAAATCTTGAACATAATGTGTCCATTGCCTCTTATATTTATCAGACGAAATCAATAATGTGTTATGAAGCCAAGGAGAAATAAGAGCTAAATGTCTTTACCTTAAACATAATTATGCTAGCCAAGATGGTCAAGGATGTAAACATCACATAGTATGTAGGGGATACTACAGCAGTGTTGAAAGTATCAAGAGCCTACAATAATAATATACCATCAGAAAATTTCAAATTCTTTTTTAAAAACATAATCAGGCTGGTCATCAAAATTAAGGAAAATTTTTAATCTCTTCCAGGTTATAGCCTGATAGTTTGTGTTCTCAGTTCACATGTCCAAATAGAGAAATTATGAGAATGTCATAATCATTCTGATAACTAAAGTTATATATTAGAAGTCTGCATGGTACATTGCTTAAATTTATTAGTTTGTCAATCATTTATCAAGCATATGTGACTAGTAACCTAATGAACCTTTCAATTGCTTCAATGTAGGAACTTTGGGATTTTAGAACATGATGCCACTTTTTTTTTTTTTTTTTTTTTTTTTTTTGAACGGGAACATGATGTCACTTAATAATTGTGACTATTCCCCACAACCTGACAATTGACCATAACAAAAGATTCAGGAGTTCATTGTGAAATAGCACAAGAGGACTTTGCTAAGAATGTGCCAACTTCAACACTTACAGCATGCTGGAATGACCACCAACATATGTGTACAACTAACCAACTATATCGTGCCAACTACCAAACGATTAAACTTGTCCATTAGTGATAATCCCTCAAAAGTCAAAATTGGTTAAATAATTAATTTAATGCTATCAAATATAAAGATGGATACCTTGTTTAGATAATTGATTTGAATGATCACACAAGTAATGACTACCATGGTGAAGGCCCAAGTTTGAGGATATGTTAACTGATTCATTCCAGAAAACGTTAACTTCAGGGCAATGCCAAGTGCTTTAACACTCATAACCTGTCAAAACGGCTTCAGAAGCTTTACATAGATTGGTGTAAAAACTAAAAGAAAAAAAACGCATGAAAAACCGACTACATACTGAAAGTGACCCCACAATAGAACAAACCCCTATGTAGACCATCACATATGTCTGCCCATAATGAGGCACAAAGTGGATTATCAGTACGAGAGTTGTGGCTATCATCAAAGCAGCATACAAAAGGAAAGCTACAGAAAACATGCACATGTTACATTAAGGAGAGAAGGCGTCAATGTATTTGATATTCACACAAAAGTTAAAAATTAAACTTGGTAATAGAAATAGAATGTCCTTTAGTGTATACCTGGTTCTGTCGCAAGATCCCACACTTCCTTGACAGATTCTATCTCACGCTCTTGGGGTGCATGTAGAACAATTGTTGTTGACCCCACAACACATAACACACAACCCAGAATACCAAAAATGTTTAATCGCTCCCTTAATATAATATGAGCAAGAGCAGCACTGCACATAACATGCCACAAAATGGTCAAAACACGATGAATGCCAAAATGCGTTAACAACAACAACAGCGACAGTTTGTCCTCTTGCCTGATAATTATACTGAGTGCACCGAGGGGAGTTACAAGAATAGCTGGTGCAAATGCATAAGCTGCAAAATTAGCAATTTCCCCTATAACCACTGCCAAGTGCCAAGTGAAATATATTTCCATTAGAGTGCAAATCTTTCTGATGAAATATTTAATACTCAAGGTTTTAGTAAGTAAGAACATCTCAGCTTAATACTTCAAAAAGAAATGCAACTGGAAAAGGAGATCATAATGTAACAAGTAATTCCCTGTAATATTCTCTTACTTGCTCCTAACTTGTAAGTAAGAAACCACACCTACGAAGAAATTGAGGGCCAAATATAGAAGTAACTGATAAAGCAAGGAAACTGGGAGAAGGGGACATTGTCTAACTTGGAACAGAAGAATGAATGAAAAAGCATCAGAAGCCATTGATTACTAGCCGCAAAATGAAACGAAATTCCAGAGATTATCTTAGTCCAAAGACACACAACAAACACATAGACAATATATTCCCAAGACTGACATGAAAAGCAAGGACCTAAACACATCCACTTATAATGTGTTAGCCATCGAGGCCCAGAACGGCAGAAATACTTCGGTATTATTCATCATCTACTAGTTTATAATGCTACACAGATAGAATAGCTTCAATAGTTACTTCTTCTTGGGGGCTTATAATTCTCAAAATAATTTCGTATCAACCAAGCCTGTAATTAAAACACAACAGCAACCACGTAGATTGGAAACACTGACTGGTTATCATGCCGACCCACCATAACGGTTCATACAAGTAAGAATAACCGCCAGCGCCTGCCAGGGAAAGATTGAAATTAAGAGTAGGGAAATGCAATTACGAACATATGGATCCAAAAATCACACACATTCATCTGAGTCGAAACGTTTGAAAAGGGAAGAGATAATAAAAAGTGCATTACCTGCCCTAACACCAGAACCCCCGGCTATCTTAAGGCCTTTCTTCTTGACAATGAAGCTGGCACCAATGAAGAAACTGGAAGACAAAGCTAAGACCAAACCCTTAATGTTATCACTGGACATACCCTTGCGAGAGTCACTCCAGGCTCTCTCTGAACTGGAAGCCGGCCCACTAACCGCCATGGCTGAAACTGGAGGAGGAGTTGAAAATAAGAACTCATAAATCGAAAAGCTTCCATTCCATACGATCCATGCAAACTCAATGTAGCCCCAACAAATCTTCCATGGTAATGAGAACGAAGGCGGTTGAAAGCGGTATCATCGGAGAGAAAATACCCGTTGGTGCAGCATAAACGACAAGGGAAAATCTGGGAAAAACAGAGGGAGGGGTTGGATCGCGCGGAAAAGGATGAACAGAGATAAAATTTGGTTTGTTCAGTGATGGAGATCAAGGTGATGGATTGATGAAGAGAGATCTCAATGTATTGAAGATTCCGGAGGTGCGTGGTAGATCAGAAAGCGAGGAGACGGTGACATACAAACTGTGCGTTGGTTACAAAGGATGAAATTTCTCTCTCTTGCTCTCATGGAACTGACGAACTGTTATGTTTATCTTTTCATTTACAAACGCCTTTGGAGCCAAATTCCGTTACCAAATATTTAATATTATATTATTTTTTAAAAAATATTTATTTATTTATTTTGTTTCCATTTTACCCCCTCTATTTTGCATTTCATTTCATTATGCTCCCTTTAATTGTCCTAACACTTTCAATAAATATTAAATTGGGCTCTCCAATGTTAGTTTTTTTATAATTAAAATTGATCAAATAATAATCATAATTTTTACGGCAATTGTTAATATTTTCAAATATAGTAAATGTTACTATATTAGTGATAGACACTCTGAGTGATAGATGATAATAGTTTATCATCTATTAATTAATGACAGTGACATTTTGCTATATTTGTAAATAAGTTTACTCATTTTGCTATATTTGAAAACAACTCTAATTTTAATATAAGATTAGATGTGTGATTATATCTTCAAAATTTATAAAATGATGGACTATTTTCAAATACAGCAAAATTAGCCAAACTATTTATAAATATAGAAAAATTTCAATAGACAATAAAAAAAAATTATTTACAAATAGTTTGATATATTTTTTTCTATTTATAGTAATTTCTAGAAGGAAGGTTGATATAGACATTTTTTCTATAAAAAAAAATCAAAACTAATTAACTATTGGGATTATTTTTTAGATTTATTGAAGGAGCGACTAAACTTAAAAATATTTGAAAATATAAAGACTAATATGAAATGAAAGTTAAAATATCGAAAATAAGATGATATCTATATACATATATAGTAAGTTCAATAACTATTAGAGTGAGAGATTCAAACTTTTTGACTTTTTCGTTAATGAAATAGGACTTAAGATTTGACAATTAAATCATTCCCATAACATTTACATTGTTTGCAAATACATTCTTTGCCTCCATAAGTATAGATTAAAAGATGGAGACATATATTTCCAATCAATCAAAAGTCAAAATCTCCATGCTCTTATATTCAACTTCAAACTTCTATTACTATCTGATTGATGAGTAATTTTTTAAAAATCTTTTAATATAAATCATAATTGAAATTTCAAATATTAAGAACCCATTTAATCATTTTATTTTTTATTTTTAAAAATTAGGTCTATAAATACTCATTCCACCTTTAAGTTTCTTGTTTTTGTTGTTCATCATTTACCAATATTCTCAAAAACCAAGTCAATTTTTGAAAACTAAAAAAATTAATTTTTAAAAATTTGTTTTTGTTTTTTAAATTTGGCTAATAGTTCAACTCTTATTTTGAAAATATATATTTAATTCTGAAAAACCTAAAATTAATTTTGAAAAACCTAAAATTAAAAAAGTTGGCCTAGTGGTAAAAAATGAAATAGTCTCAATAAATGGCTAAGAGGTCATGAGTTAAGTTGACTCGACACTCATGGATATAAAAAGAAATCGGCTTTCTGCAAAGAATGCCTTCATTATTGGGCCTTATTACATTTATGTTTTCTTTGCACCATAAATTTCATATATGTCTTAATGGGCCACAGTATTTCAGGAAATTCATTGTCCATTTACAATTTTGACATTCCCACTTTCAGTTTTGATATTCCCACATTTAAATTAAATAAATATTATATTTATGGAAACTGTTCATCTCCATCCCAAAACTTCAGCCGTAACTTTTTTTCAAATATTTTTTTAAACAAACACTTATATGGAATAAACTGAATATCTTCCAAAATCACGATTTTTTCTTTGCTTTCTTCCCGTTCTAGCGTTCTTCTTCCTCTCCATCTTCTTTTGTTCCTCCCCGTCTTCTTCTGTTCGGGTTTTCTTATTCGTCTGGGACTTCTTGCGTTCCAGGTTTTTTCTTTCTCTCTGTCTTCTTCAGTTCCCACTTTCGTCTTTCTCTCTGTCTTCTTCCGTTTCCGTTTTCTTCTTCGTCTCGAACTTCTTCCGTTCCAGCTTTCTTCTTCGTCTCGGCTTTCCCATTCTGTTCCACCATTCGCTCACGACAAGTAAGGATTCTTCGATTTTAATTAATGTTTAGAAGCTTAAGATCTTTTATGAACTACCGATTTTGAATTATACGAAATGTTCAAACTGCCTCTATTTTCTACATTCTACATATGCCTTTGTTTTCTGCATTCTACATAGAGTTTATTGTGGTATATTATGATTTAGTGTGGTTTATGGTTTATTATGATCATCCGTTTATTTGTATAGATGAAGTCCATTGTTGCTTTAATCATAGATTTACGATGTCTGTTTAATACCCAAAAGTTTGTCAAATTATAGTATATACGTTCTTTTAAACTTGTTTTCTGACTTCAGTATATACGGTTAAATCGTGGAGCTTTTTGACTAAATTGTTTACTAACTTGAGTATATATTATAGTATATAAACTATAACTGTTGTACGAATATAACTTGATTTGTATATACTTTAGTATATATACTATAAATGTAGTATGAATACAACTAATTTGTTTGATTTGCATTACTTTAGTATATAGTATATAGTTGTGGTATGAATACAGTTCATATGATTGATTAGAATCATGGATTTTAATTTGTAACAGTTTAACTTTATCCATTATTTGATAGAATAATAGTTCGTATGAAACTACCGGTGAAAAAGGAAGAAAGAAGACGAAGCAATCGACTTCTAGGATCAACAAGTACGCCAACATGCAAACCAAAAAGGACAAGACCAATGTCATTAGCGTTTCTTATGATGTAAGATTTAATGTATATTATATCAATTATATAAAAAATATTACATTATGTCAACGTAATCATTTACTTACCATATTGATTGAATTTTTATAGGATGAGGACACAAATCAACCACCTAAACATGTGAAAGTAGAGGATAATATTGGAGTGCCTTCTTCGTCTGATTTTCATGAAAGGTTATTGAGAGACATGACAAGTGACTTCATTCCATTAAGAGTAGTACAACTAGGTGAGGATGTTGTAGAGAATAAGGTGGAGGATTTGTTTGGAATACAAATAGTTCCATATGGACACAACTTTGAGGTATGGTAAATATTTAATAGTATATAGTGCATAAACATATAGTAACAACAATGATTACTAATGTATATTACATGTAGATGGAGAATATACGTAAAAATGACGATGTCGAGCCTGACATCATCGAGAAAGAGAATATTGTTAGGAAAACACTTGATGAGGTTTATAACATATATACTACTGTTTACTAGCTATTAATATGTATTTATGTCATATTCATAACTATTTCTTTGTGCTCTATTAGGAGATTATATGCGAAGGTATTGATGAGGACATGAGGCAAGATCATGAGACAACAGAGAAAGTGATTTTTGGCGAACAATCTGAGGTATATATCCAAGGTTTTATATTGATCTATTTGTTATATATATATTAAAGGGTATAACAGGATGGTGACAATGTTCCCCTTGAAACTAGGAAGGGGGAACTATCAAAACAAAAAAAGAAAGAAACAAAAAAAGGGTTGATGCAAGGAAACGTGCAGGCAAGGTACATATCTGATCCTACATTACATATATAAGATATGTAAGTTAAAATTGAAGATTGTTTTATTTGTTCTCACGACAATAGGTTGCTACGAAAACACCATAACAACAAAGTGAACAGACAAAAATACATCAAACAAAACTCCCTATTCATAAAAAGGTATGACATATTATTTTGAAAAAGATAAAAAATTAAAGTTTCTATAAAAAAAAACAGACTTTCATTATTAAATTTGCCTTTCTATAGGAAAAAATACCAGCAAAAAGAACGAGGGGAGCTGAAGGAAGAAGCGTTGTGAAAAGGAAAGAAAATGTTACTAAGGTATACACTGAAGTTTATTTGTATATCATAAAAGTTTGGATGAATATTTAAGTTTAATAAATTAAATCTGTATGGTGTTCTAGATTGACTGTATGAAAGAAAGGGTGAATCTGATCCCTTATGGTATAAGGAACGCAAACCGTGCTGATCTGGATAGGCTATATGAGGTAATTATATATGAAACTCTCAGTATATTTGAAATATTCAATAGTTTATAAAATGACCAACTTTTTGAACAAATTACAGGATGCACTGTTATTGTTGCCTAGACATAGGTGGTCTACTAAAATGTTTATTCGAAATACGAAGTCATTCTAACAATTAAGGATAATCTTAGTAGTAAACATTTAGCTAGGTTTGACAATAGTCCTTTTGGTCATTTCCTAAACCTCAAAATCAGTAAGTTCCCTAACCAATTGTTATCCCACATCATCAAAAGATAGTGTAGTATTACAAAGGAGGATGAATTAACATTTAATTTTGAGGGAAAGATAGTGTGAAGTTCGGTATAGGTGAATTTGAGAAGATCACAAGACTAAATTGTGGTGAACTTCCTACATTAAATATGCAAAGGTTTGGAGGAAAGTTTGTAAAAAAATACTTCAATGAGGATCAGTTGACTAGGAGAACATAATTGACTGAGATGTTTTTAACTAGAGAGTCAGATAAAAAGAAGGATTGTGTAAAACTTGTCAAATTGTTGTTCCTAACAAACTTCCTACTAGCAAAACAAATAACAACCGGAGTTAAGATTGATCATATTAATATATTGGATGACGAGGTGCAATTTGATGTATATCCATGGGATGAATTGCATATATGATAACACTGGAATTGATTAAAAAGGCAATTAAGAATTCGAATGCATTACAAGTCGGAATAGCTAGATCCCCACAAGCATTGATTGTTTGGGCGTTCGAATGCATCCCAAGCTTGTCGGTCCTTCAATAGTCTGTTGTCAAAAAGTGTCTGTAGGAATGCCAAGAATGAACAATTGGGTAGCAGATGTGCATCTTGAATGGAATGACCTAGAAAGGAAGGTGTTTGACAAAAATGATGTAAGTTCCTATGTTTATCCAATATATACACATTTATTTTTTATCTTATATACATCCATGTTCATGTGATGAATCCGAAAATTTATATTTGAATGTTTATTGCTTTCACTTTGAAATATATGAAATGATGGGGAGTGATGACGATATTGGTGTAAGGGTCCATTACAAAGGTGAAAGTAGTAGAGCCAATGAGATAAGGTCAAAATGTAGTATTGTCCTAAAGTATTTCCTAGATTTTCAAGAACTAGTCCTGAGTAAATTTGCTATGTTGGAGAATAAACTAGACATGTTGGCTGTTAAACTACAAAAAAGGAAAAATGGAAAATTTGAAGAAGAAATAAATAGAGAAGAAGACAATGATGAAGGCAGGAATGATGATGTAGGAGGATTGGAGGATGGGTTTGGAGATTTTCAACCACAACAAATGGATGTAACTAATAATGAACATGAACCAGAACCTGAGAAAGACATGGCAGAGGATAATAATGACCATGAGCACCAAGCTGAAGAAGAAATAGAACACATGAACATAGATGGGAAATTAAATGTAAATGAGGTATGACAAAGATGATTTTATATAGATGAAATAATTATGTTTAAAATTTTGATATTATATCTAATGTTATATTGATATATTTATGAACATGTGTGTGCGAATGTGCATCAAAATAGTTTAGCATATATTGACTGTGAGTGTTATATTGATATATTTATGTTTGAAGGTAGTTGTCTAACATACTAATATATGATTCTAATTGAAAGTATAGAATGTTGAAGGATTATGTTTGAGTTTGATAGTATTTTGTACAAACTTCTTACTTCAGGTTGATGAAATTGAAAGGGAAGCCATGGAGGTACTATATGTATATCATTGATTTACCATAAGATTTAACGTATGTTTAGCATTGATTCTTTAATTGAACATAAGTTGCAGGGTAAAAAGAAGACAGAAATGCTTTTTAATTATGATAGCAACACCATTTACATGAATGTTGTAAGTGCTTTTTTAGTTGAAAAGTACTTAAAAAGTACTTTCAATTCTCTCAAATTAAGGAAGTTTTTATTAGATTTCACTTTGTTTACTAGTGGTTTTTAGGTCAAAATAAAGAAAATTAGAAGTGAAGATCAAAAGATCAAGATTGAGCCATAATTTAGTGAAAAAGTGAAGAAAACTCCAAATCTACTGGCGCTGCCACGACGCTTTCCATATTGGTCAGCGTCGCAGCGCCATCTTTCCTAATGTGAAGATTTGGTATTTTTCGAAAGAATTTTGGGCGGCCAACTCTATAAATAAGAAGATTTCCAGCAGCTTTAATCACGAATCTACTCACCAAGAGACACAAGAAGAAGAGAATTGAGTGAAAGTTTATTAGAGAGTTCAAAGAGTGAGTTAACTACAAGGAAGAGGAAAAGAGCTCGAGAGAGAGTCGTGGTGCCATTCGAGTTCCGACGTGAAAGCTAAGAAGATCGTGACGCTGCTTCCTCAATCAAGAGACTCTTTTCAATAGAGTTTCCCATTCTTTACACTATTTCTTTGTTTGTATTGTTTGAACATGTTGCTTCAAGCTATGAGTGGCTAAACTCTTTAGTTTTAGGGTTTTAATGATTTGTTTATAAAGTTATGTTGATATTGTAGACTCTTCATGGTTTTGTTGTAATGATTATGTTTTTCTTTGTTATTGTGTTTAATTCTTGTTGAATGGTCATGTTTGAATGTTAGGTTAAATGTATGATTGAAAGATTGTATGTTTAACTAGATCTATAACAAAGAATTGTTGTTAATCTATCATGAAAATAGTTAGGTTAACAATGAAAGTTACTAAAGATTATTCTTAATACCATGTAATTTGTATTGATTTCAAGAAATTAGTAATCAATTGAGTTACATGAGAAAAAGTTGTTTTTGAAAGAAAATAACTTGGATTTATGTTTCTAGACTTAAGCATAAGAATTGCAATGAAATCCATGAACGCTAGAATATTGCATGATGAAGTAAAAAAGGATTCTTTACCTTAGAATTCTCTTTTGACTCTTGTGTTTCTTACTTATTTGCTTTCCTTTTTTTAGTTTATTTCCAAAATCACAACTTCAATTCCAATCCTTAAATAAAATTGATTCAATTCTAGAATAGCTAAGTAATTTAAACCTTCACAATTAGATCATCAGTGGAACGATATTCGGACTTACCGTCTTATATTATAATTTGACTTGTACACTTGTGGTTAACGCAAAAAATACGCATCATTACTATATGACAATTTTTCTATATTGAAAAGTATGGATTACTTGATAAATATTCTTCAGTATATTTTGTAGAGACTGGTCCATTCGAGGATAAAGGAACCAATATACCAAGTGGGCCTAGGACAGTCATACCTTCAAAAGTGATTAGATCATCTTTCACAATCAAATTCGAATCAGCGAATGACAAAGACAAAGAGAAGAAATTAAAGTTAGAAGACGGTTTTAATGCACCATCCTTCAAACTAATGTCCCAACTGTAGTTGAACTATGCTTACATATTAAACTCTAAAACATTGTGAACCATAGTTTTGCTATGATGTTTATGGTTTTTTGTTATGATAAACAATTTTTGATAAATATAGACTATGAATCTTATGTAGACATTTTGAATCAATAGACAATTAGCAATAGTTCTGAACACCACGTTTTGATTCAATAAACTGGCCACAATGAACTGTCGCATATATTGAATATAACTAGTAACAACAATTATACTCTTAGCGGATATAAACTGCCGCATATATTAACAACAATTATACTCTTATCGAATATAAACTGCAGCATATATTAACGTTCAATGACCACAGTGAACATATATAGCTATCTTCAATAAATACAGAAAAAAAAACAAAAGATAAACGATTATACTCTTATTGAATATAAACTGTCGTATATTGATTGCATCCAAATATAAACAATTATACTCTCATCCAATATAAATAGTCAGACATACTAGTTGCAGATAGTGGATTGTATATAATCGAAATTTTATTAGTAATATAACAATTATTTGTTGCCAGTATAGCTGAAAACATAATGCAAATAATAGTACATGGAAAAATGTCTTGTCTAACTAAGGAAAATCTTCAAAAAAAATACAAAACATATCAATAAACTTATTGTGTTAGTGAAAATCTGCAGCTCTTTTTATTGTGTCATTGTCTTCCGCAACGACTACACTTGACACACTTTTTAAACTCCATCTGTGAAGGAATTCTCAACTTCTTAGGTCTACCAACTGGACACTTGCTATTCGGTGGTAGAATATTTATGGAGCTCACATCTTCAGAACATGTCACGCATATTGATCACCAAAATGATTAATTGAATATTTTTATATTCATGAAATAATGTTGTTAAGGTAATACGGCGACACATAGTCCTTAATAGATAAGTGCTTCTTATTCAAAACTGCACATGCATGTGAGCACGAGATCTTCAGAATATTCTACATCCTGCAACTGCAACTTCTGGAAGGCAAGTGTACATCATGTTGAAATATTACATCCAATACTTGATATTGCATATTGTTTACTGCATTAACCTATAATGATAAAAGGTATAAATATGTATATGGACAATAAACAAATGATTATTGATTGTGTACTTACCTGCATTGTTCTCCCTTTGTCAATTTCTTATCTTAAAAGTCGCTCAGTTGATTTAGTAAAATTAGTGACTTGATACTTAGCTTCTCTCCTTCTATCATGGAATATTGTTGCATGATTGTTCTTAAAGTTTCAAGCATGGACGTAATAGGCAATCCCCTTGCATCTAAAATTGCTGAATTAAGACTTTCTGATATGTTTGTTGTCATTATCAGATATCTACTATGAGGTGAATATGCACAGGACCATCTAAAATAGCCAATTGATTCTAACTCATCGCGTATGCCACGTGCATTAGATTCCAACTGACGCATCTGACTTTCAAAATCCACAACGTTGAAAGCTTTTGCACATAAGAAAAATATGGAGTCTATAAGCTTCCCCTTATACCTAGGCTTGATATTACCATACATATGCAATGATAGGCATTAGGGATTACAAGCTCAATTGTTTTCACTATACTCTTATGTCTGTTAGAGACAATAACAATGTCATTCCAATAACCAATGATCCTTCTTAATTGGCTCATAAACCATTACCAAAAAGCGTCATTTTCAGAATTAAGCATACAAAATAGGGAATATTTGTTCATTTGCATCTGGAGTGCAAACAGTTAACAGTGTCCCACCATACTTGTTCTTCATAACAATACCATCAACAAATATTACAGGGTGACAATGTTTCCAACCAAAAATAAATAATGACATGACAAAGTATAAAAATCTCCCTTGTTCGTCAACCTTATATTTAACAATTGAACCTACAACAATGAATTTAAATATAAACCATAAAAACGTAAAAAATAAAGTATGGTTTATATATCAACTATTCTCTTGTAATATTAGTAACACGTATAGTACATATATAACATACTTGGGTTTCTAGTAGCCAACATGTAAGCAAATGATGGAATCTGTTGGTAAGATTTTTTTGGCAAACCACGGATTTCGTTAATGGCAGCTTCCCGAGCACGCCATGCTTTCATGTAACAAATATTCAAACCATGCTCCGTACATATATAGTGAACAATATCTTTGGGAGTACTCAGCTAGCTGTCGTCAATATTAATCTTCTTCTTTATGCACTCTTTTATCACTGAAAAAGTAGCATGCCTATGTCCAGATAGGACAATATCTAAAGAGCACGAGTGCTCATTGTCAAACCGAATAATAATCCATGTAGAATTTTCGTCGTCCCCAATCGAATGAGCACGAAGAGACCATTGACATTCATCAACAACCCAACTTAGTACAAGTACTTTCCTGTTCGATTTATCAATCTTGTATTGAAAGTTATCTCTAATTGCAATTGCTCGCACAACATTCAATACCATACTCTTCGACGAACATATCATCTATCTTAAGTTGGAAATCAGTGTAATTTTATTCATATCAATTATTTGGTAAAAACGACCACATTCATCATGACTAATGGTAATGTCTTCAATGGTATGTCTATTACCAATAAATAATGATAATGTACTTGTAGAGTCAATAATCAACGAACAATACTTTTCAACACTACTGAAAATGAGGTGAAACAACCATTTCACGTCATTGTCTTTTGAAATAATGACGTATTTCTTTATAAAATCCTTCGATCCAATACAAGCATAAATGTCAACATTCTCAAAATTGATTATACTATATGTTTTCTCCAAAACCAACTGTTGCAAATCAACAAATGACATTCCTGAATGCAAAGCTATTTCAGCTACTTTGTAGTTGACGAAATTATCCAACTCATTGAAATTGTCACCATATAGAATGGGGACAACAGTTGATCCTATAAAATACAGATAATGTTTTATAAGGCACACTGTAATTATTCTGTAATTAATTATATATAGAAGAATATATTACATATATGTTTCGGTGGAGTTTCTGAAATATAATAACAATAATTAAGATATGTAAATGTAGTATATATAACCTGCCATATATATCAAAAGGAATATATATACCAAGGTACATAGATTCCGATGTATCTGTACTAGTACAGACTATAACACCACATTTCGAATTAACAAGTGAAAATGCATTACATAAGATAACTTACTCATACCAATACAGAAGAGTCCTCGATTCTACAAACTTTTGAATATAAATGTTTAGAATACTGTGACGACTATAGATACTAGAAAAACCAACAGAAATGAAATGAAAATCGAGCTTGAATGTTAACGACAATGACAGATGTAAGAATGGTATGAAATAATCGTTTATTATGGAAGTTAACAAGGATATAATCTACTAGATACGGGGATGAAAACATTAATTATAATCCTTACAATTGTGGAAACGTATATTCATTATGCAGGTCATAAGTAAAGAACACAATATATTAAATATTAAAAGGTACATTAATATGTGATACATACCAAAAATAGATGTCCAAATTTCATAGGGATAAATGTGATATTAAGTAGGATATGTTGAGGCAATTTTTGTCCAAAAATCATATAGATTTCCTAATTTGAAATAATTCAAAAAAGAAGTCCATTTGTGAAATATATAGGTTGAAGTGTATTTCTTCAAGAAAATAAAAATAAAAATAATAAAAAAAAAACCCCCAAAAACTAAAAACGTTCTGGCCTAAATTTGTAATTTTGCATAAAATGTTGGAGGACTAAATTGTAATAAAAAACAATAAAATCCATGATTTTATCTGATCTACTTTCCTTCAGAATTTTTGTTTTTCCGCATCATTTTTCCTGATAGGACCCGTACTAAAATGGCTGAGGCGAGCGCCAACATAGGCGTTAATTTTCCGCCATTTTTGAACTCTTCATCGCGTAGTTCATTACCGTCAAGAACTCTGAAAGCTGAGTCCGCATTAACATCCAATCTCAAACCCTTTACATGGTTCAAGCCGCTGAAGCTCACTGCCTTTGCAGCATCTTCTCGTTCTACTTCTGCGGCTTTTAATCAAACAGATGGTGGGCAGTTTCACCCAAGAATTGAAGCTGATAATCCAAGAAAGGGAAGGGTTTTTTTCTTGGACGTAAACCCTTTATGCTACCAAGGTAACCGACCTAGTTTGCACAATTTTGGTCGCTGGGTTTCCATCTTCTTCGAGGAAGTTAGCCACAGTGATCCTGTTATTGCTGTAAGTGCCCTCGTCTCTGTATTGCATTTATTATCAATAATGGCGAGCGCTTAGTATGTTTGTTTTTGTACACTTTATATATTTATATACACGCTACTGAGTTGGGGCCTAATTTTATACATTCTCGTGGATTCCGGTTCCAATGTTTGACCATATTAATTTTCCTTGTATGGGTTCAAGCCATAATGGCTAGGTTTGATATCCTAAGAGTTTTTTTAGCAACTGATTTAAGCAGTTAACCAAAATCCATCAAAACTCATGATTATCATTGAAAATTCTGTTGTCCTTCTATTGTCAAATGGGCCACAAAGGTGCGACATATGAGAGCTATCTTAAGAGTTTTTAGCTCTGCCTTTGAGCTCCCACCCCACGAAATGGATCCGATCTATAATCATTTAGGGAAACAGCAGTTCAGCTGAGCCCAAATGTTTCAGAAGTGACAGACATCTGTATAATCTCTTGATGATGAAAACATGAGCATATTTCTATTTATTCTTTAACATGGGCCTTTCACTTTGTTTAAGTATGCATGGTTGTACTGTCATCGTCTGTTGAGGAGACGTGTTAAAGGGCATTCCATGACATAAGGCTCGTATTTCTGTCCAGAATTTATAAGTTGACTTTCTCAATCACTTAAAAGTTGTTCTTTGGTCAAATGGTGTTTTCTCTTTGGGTTTCTAGATCATTTCCAAATTTGGAATGTTGAGTGTCCGTAAGGCCTATGTGCTTGCGTAAACGACTACTTCTGGTGTGGGCATTATAAAACCAACTGTTAACTGAGAATAAAATATGACGCCCTGTCTGCCCTCCAGCTGAATTTTATTTCGAGTGCAGGAAGGGAGGTAAAAATTTGGATCCCATTTTCTTTCATAGCATTTTGGGCCCAATGCTTACTGCAGTGAGTAAAAGTTTGGATCACATTGTCAGAAGTTTTGAGAAGGAGATCTTCATTCTCCTTCAAATGTAAATGCCTATTGGAGTCTATTGAGTCTGCCATTATTTTGTGGTCTTCTGTTGGAGTAAGTCAAGTTCATTACTTGGGAGATGGATGTACACAACCATGTAAGGCTGCAATTTGATTTCAAATTTTCTTTGTGTATCAAATTTCTCCCAACTCTAGATACCCCTTCCCTGATAGCCATGTAAGTTGTAACTAAGGTTTTGTCGTTTTCTTATTTGCATTGTCAGATAGCTAGATGTTTGCCTTCAAGTAAGTGAACTTGTTTTCTTTGAATAAATTTCTCTTAATAATGAAAATGTTATGAATCAGTAGTATGCATTATTTCTCTAACTCTTCAAATTAGTTCTGGCTCCGTAGGTTTTTGATGGGGAAGGAGGTAGTGAGCATCGCAGGCTGTTGTTACCCTCGTATAAAGCACATCGGATCAAATTCACAAGACAACCATCTTCACAAAGATTTACAAAGGGAAATTCTAGAAGGTCATATCAAGTGATAAGAGATGCTCTAAGAAACTGTAATGTTCCAGTAGGTGATCTTTGTCTATATCTAAATAATTTGCAACATATTTGGTTGAACTTATTGATTGTGTTGTGGATTAGCTACTGTAAATTGCAGCAAGCTGACCTCTCTGTTATTTAGGACCAAAATTGTTGCTGTCTGAATGTTAATTTTTTAAGGGACTTGTTAAGACTTGTCTTTTTCATGCTAAGAAACATCATGCAGGTTGTAAAGGTTGATGGTCAGGAAGCAGACGATGTAGTTGCCACACTTGTGGAACAAGTTTTGCAAAAAGGGGTTCGGGTGGTAATAGCCTCTCCTGATAAAGATTTCAAGCAGTTGATTTCAGACACTGTCCAACTCGTGATACCTTTGCCGGAGCTCAATAGATGGTCCTTTTACACCTTAAGGCACTACATAGCTCAGTACAACTGTGATCCATGCTCGGACTTGAGTCTTAGTGAGTACACAGTCTGCAAAAATAAGATGTAGAAACCATTTAAAAAAGTTCAGGCACACGTACACCATTTTTTTTAATCACAGAGAACGAGAAGTCCTTCAGAATATTTGCACTTACAATCACGGACGAAAAATAAAAATAATAATAATAATAATAAATGTTGAAGTATGATATAGTGATTTATTGCGCATAGGATGCATTATGGGTGACGAGGTAGATGGCGTTCCAGGAATCCAGCATGTTGCTCCTGGATTTGGTCGAAAAACAGCGTTGAAGCTCTTGAAGAAACATGGTTCTTTGGAGAATCTACTCAGCACTGCTGCAATCAGAACTGTGGGCAAACCTTATGCACAAGACGCACTTACAAAGTATGCCGAATACCTGCGGACGAACTATAAAGTTCTAGCCTTAAGGAGGTGATTCCTTAACCTTCATTTGCTCCTTATGCACTTGCTTGAATTGTAGCTGATTTCTTGACTAGATTTTATGGCTTTTGGTCAATTGTTGTTCAGAGATGTTGATGTTCAATTTCAAGATGAGTGGTTAGTTGAAAGAGACAGGCAAAATGATTCGACAATTTTATCTAAGTTTGTAGAAAACAATCACAGAAACTCGCTCGTTCAACCATCACAACAGGTCTAAATCTCCCTATGGTTGACAGAAACTCGCTTGTTCAACCATCAAAATGGGTCTAAATCCCCGTTGGTGAATACATACAGGTAAAACTAGCTTAGCCTTTGTTAGATTATGATTTTATGCTCCGAAATATACATACCTCCATACTATTAGTTGCTGAGGTAAAAAATGTATTATTCCTTTTCTCCTCATATGTTGTGGAATGAAACTAATCTATATGCAATATCAGGGCTCTAGTTGTACACTGTTTTCACTTTGAACAAATGTCTCTGTCATTGATTTGTTCAGGGAGGCAGCAGCATCTGGTTAGTTCAAAAAATTTATAATCTAACTTTGCCTATACTTTGCCACCTTCCAATTCCAGCTGAGTTCAGACGAAGTCCTTAAAATAAAGACAAGATAAATTGTTTCACTAACTGGTTTCTGGTTCATTCAGCATCTTATAATCTATAGGTTAGTTCTTTTTATGTAGAAGAAGGAACTGCAGAAAATTATAAAACTATTCTAACTTGTTAAAATTGACCGTCCAAATGATCAAATATCGAACCAAATCATCAAGACCAACAAAATTTTTACATTAGCCAAGGCAATCGACTGTTTCAATTTCATACTTTAAGACATCTTTTGTGAGTTTCATCTCCATTTTGGCTTGTAGCAGTTTAAATATGGGAGAGGAATTGACATGTGTGCTGCTTGTTTTTATTTGGAAAAATAAATTATAATGCTGGAAAAGTAGTAAGAAGAGCAGAATGTGCTGAAATGTAAACAGATTCTTAGGGAATATTCAATCAAGAGACGGACAGACACAAATAGCAAAAGCTGTTTGTTAGTTATTGCCACTTATTAAACCATATCATCTTATCCACACTTTTTGGGTTCTTCCCGTTCAATCAAACACACTTTCGAATTTGAAAATAGAATATAATTTTGTTCTTTCTCTAGTAACTAAATTAAGCGTGCGTTTAAATTGACTTTCTAAGTGTTTATAAATTGTCATTTATTAACACTTAGAAAGTCAATCCAAAAAATCTCTTACGTTTGACAAATTTGGAGTTTGGGTCTCTTGAGTGTTTTTTTTTTTTCCCCCTTGATTTTGGGATTGAATTTGAATATTTTGGCCGGACTTTTATTACTTTTTTTTTGTGATATAGTTTTCTTCTTTTGAGAAAACTATTTTTCCACTAAGTTAAAAATGAAAAATGAGCTTGGAAACAAAGTAAGAACGAGCAGGTTGACTTGATTTTTTATTTTTTATTTTTTATTTTTTAAATGTTGAAAACTTAACTACAAAATTACTCGAGAAAAAATAGGCACTAAATGTATTTTTAAAATAGAATCGACTACTTGGTAAAAGCAATTAAGCCAATTGAAATAAACATAATTAATCACCAAATTGACTAAAATTCAGTTCAACCAATTAAAACAAAGGAAATCTATCCAGTTGAAACCAATTGAAATGATCAAGTTAGTAAATAACAACCCAAGTAGAAAAAAACACGAGAAAATTGTAATCAAATAGAAATTGTATTCCCATACGAACTCATAAAACGTATCAAACCCCAAGTTACCATTATTTTTTAGGTAGAATCTAGGCCAATGAATGAAGTTGAACTTCAAATAATTGTGAAGTTGAAAGAGTTATGAATTGATGTTTTTAACTGTGGGGTTAACGAACTCCTTAAGCCATAGTTCATGACTCCACTTTCCCAAATTTTTTAGCCAAATACCTCCTAGTAATATAGAACATGGTGTTTGAGTCTCTAACTTGCCTTGGATGAAGTAAACTATTATAGCTTACTCAATGTTTAGACCTATTATAATAATTGAAGTTCTCGATTATTATAACTCACACCTACCTACAACAAAACTATTTGAAAACGTCATTGTCGAACGCACCTACTATTTTATAATCCTTCTCTCTTCTCATTTTTTTATACATAGTGTACACCTCAATTGCATAAGCCACTAATTATAATAGCTAATTCAATACTCAAAATAGTTTGGTCGATATAATATTTGATTTTACAATAATCGGAAGGAACAGTATTATGGTAGATAATGATCAGGGAGAATTTTCATGTTGTGAATGGTGGACACTAGAAATTAGAAAATTTGCCGGCGTTAAAACAAAAAGCAAAATTTGATGAAATATTTTTAAAAATGATGTATTTTGTGTGCTGTTTGTATATATAAAGTATTTGAGCAGCGTGAGATGGGCACGCTTAAAGCCACACAACGCTCAAATAATCCCTTCCTCTTTCCTTTCTTTATTTCTTCCTTTCTTTCTGTGTGTGTGATTCCAATCCAATCCTCCATGGATTACCAAAACAAGTGAAACCTTCTTCTAACAAACTCACTTCCATGGCTCTTCTTCTTCCTCATCTCTTCTCTTCTCTCTCCCTTCACTCCAAATCCAAAGACAATCCTCTTCTCTTCTCTCACATCAGAGCTTCTTCTTCTTCTTCCTCTTCTTCTCTCTCTCTTACCAGTGTTCATTCGCCTCAGCTTCAGGGTTCTCACCTCGCCTCTCCTCCTGGTTCCTCCGATTCCCGCTCCGATAAGCCAAGAGACGACTTCTATGTCAATCTCGGCCTCGCTGTCAGAACTCTTCGCGAGGACCTTCCTCTAATTTTCGCCAGAGACCTCAATTACGACATTTACAGGTACTTTTCTCTCTCTTTTTCTTTTACCTAATTTCTGTTTTTCTCTTCTTTCCACGCCGTCTTACTTCGTTGGGTGTTTTCCAGGGACGATATAACTTTTACTGATCCTCTCAACACCTTCACTGGGATTGAGAGGTACAAATTGATATTCTGGGCTTTGAGATTTCATGGCAAAATTCTGTTCCGGGAAATTGGAATTGAGGTTTACAGGATTTGGCAGCCTTCTGAAAACGTTATATTGATCCGGTGGAACTTGAAGGGTGTTCCTAGGGTTCCATGGGAAGCCAGGGGTGAATTTCAGGGGACTTCTCGGTATAAGGTGGATCGAAATGGGAAAATTTATGAACACAAAGTTGACAATTTAGCTTTTAATTTCCCTCAGCAACTGAAACCAGCTGCATCGGTGTTGGATTTGGTTTCTGCGTGTCCTGCAAGCCCTAATCCAACGTTCTTGTGGGGAACAGAGGATTTGCATTGTTCTTCCTGGGTTGAGCTTTATCAGGCAGTGAGAAGAAGTGTAGGTGGAGAAGGCTATTTGATTACACAAGATGGATTTCTTACATGTTCATAGTATATTTTATAATTCTGCCCTTTCTATATAGATTTCTACTTAGCCTTTTTTGTTTTGTATTCTCACAATTATTGATAGCAAGTAATAGAGTGCAATAAAAACGAAAACATTGTAGACAATCTTGTGAACAGACACAAGGAAGGATGGGGAAACACAATGAAAATAGAAGTGGCAGTGTCTAGAATGTCTTACTGTTCTGTGTCTGTTCTGTCTACAATCTTGTGAAGAAAATGAAAACATTGTAGCGAATAACTCTCAGTCTTCTTTATATATAGATAAGTGAAGTGGGTGGCTACAGGTTCTGGTTTATTTTGATGTGTTATTTGAAGCGTAGATCTCCAAGGAATCCTGGGTTTATGATTATGTATACATATGATATTATTGAAATTGTATAGTTCTATTTATTGCAAATCTTATGTATCAGGAGCTAAAAGTAATGGTGACGATATAACTTACAGGTCAAAATAGTTTTACATGTCTGGAAAAACCGATCTCTGAATCTATTCTTGTAATGCGGTTTACAATTATGCTGAATTCCGGGAAATGAGGGGTTTGGGAGGTGAAAGAGATCTAATTTCAGGTGCTGAACTTGGAAAGAGAGTATTCAACTTGTGCATTAGGATATCTGATCTTGATGGAATCTCATTTAGAAGGAATTGTTGGACGATTGGTTTTTTGAACCACTCCATCACAGAGTCTCCCGTTGCTCTCAGAACTACTTTACTGACCTCAAATGGGGATTCCACAGAGCTCAACATTTGAGCAATCACAAGTTTCAGGGTAGGTCCCGTAACCAATTTTATGCGCCTCGGAACTATTCCGTAATACAACATTCGCTTCCTGAAACGATGGAGAGTGTGCACAACTGCTATAAGAGCGGCTCCGACTGACAAGTTCCGTACATCGAGGGACCAGGCAATGTGTTGATCAAAGACAATGGCCTTTGGAAAGAGCTTATTCTCATAAGCAACTTTCCAAATACATCGGGCACGATTTATCTGTCCCATGAGAATGAGATAATTGAGGAGGACATTGACAAAGTATCTTGCACTGCTCTCTTCCAGCTCATAGTCTATGCCCTGAAAAAACTCCCTCACAAAAGACAAAACTGGTTGTTTCCTTTGTTCTGTTCCAGTGAACAGCCCACACAAAAAAGTGTGTGCCTTATGTCTTGTAGCACCGAGGATGGACATCAAATATCTCTCCTTCTGCTCATCTTGACACCTTACAAGATGAGCCAGGATAGATGTGTAGAGTATAAGATCAACTTTTGCAGCAGATTCTACATAAGTTTCTAAGAGAGGCATAGATGACTCATACATCCCTTTCTTCATGCATGACTCAAACAATTGCCTGAGAATAAAGCTATTAGTTCTTATTCCAGATGAACCCATGAACTGAAGCCACCTCAAAGCAGAATCGATAGAACCTTCCTTGATATACACCATTAAGACATCGCTAGCACTCACATCAACTGAGAATCCCATGGCCTTCATTTCAAGTAAAACTTTCGCAGCAATATCGATAAGTTTCTTACTAGCTAGGAGTGTCAATAAAGCAGTGTACGTACTTAGCCCAAGTCTCAAACCTGCGTTAGTCATAGAGTTGTAGAGTTTCATGGCAGCATCTACTTGTCCCGATGCTGCGTGCATTTCCAAGAGACAGCAATAAGTAGATGGGATAGGAAGAAATCCAGCTTTCTCCATTTCGGTGAAGATAGACATTGCAACATCAAGTTTCCCTGATTTGGCATGTGACTCAACAACCATAGAGTACAAACCAAAGTTAGGCCTAAAACCTGCCCTTTTCATCTCATCCCAAAGCTTGAGAGCAGTATCCAATTTCCCAGCCTTCACATGTGACTCGATTAAGGAAACAAACATCGAAGCAGATGGTCTGAGCTCAAGCAGCTGCATTTCCATGTAAATCTTCATCGACGTGTCGAGTCTCCCAGCTTTCCCCATAGAATCCACAAGGGATGTATAAACATTTAGAGTGGGACGATAATTCCTCTCTTTCATCTCTTGAAAGAGCTTCATTGCTGCATCAAGACGACCTGATTTTGCCAAACTTGGTATCATCAGCTCAAAGGTAGATGCATCTAAAGAACACCCAGCTCTGGTCATGCTCTCGTATATCTCGAATGCTTTGTAAGGCAGACCCTTGTTTAAGAACAAGGTTATAAGAGAATTGTATGTTTGGGTATCAACCTTGAAACCTGAATCATGAATCTTCTTAAAACAACAGAAAGACACTTCTAATTTCTCAGCTTTAGCCAAGTACTGAATCACACGATTATATGCACTGAATGAGACAGTCCCATCACTGCTCAAATCACGAACAACCTCATCAAACAACAATTGAATAGCATCAAAATCTCTTCTCTGATTCAACCCATCAAACAACAACCCATAGCACTCATCATTTGGTGAATACCAGGATTGCCTCTTCGCCCAACGAAACAAGCTCAAAGAAGCCTCAGCATCATCGATAATCTTCAATGTCTGAGTGATGTGCGTCATATTGGGAACAAATTGGAGCTTTTCAAGCTGAGATTCCAACTCTGGACCCCATTTCCACCTTGTTACAACCTCAACTATCTTAGCAACAGCCGATGCATTCAGAAAGGGCTTTTTGAGTCCGCCCACCATCACATGACCATCAAGACCTGGTTCAACCGATCGAACGCCTTTACCAGAGAAAATCACACTCCCCGACTCATCTAAATACTCTATATCCTCAGTCCACTCACTACACCCATTGCCGCTGTTCTTCCCAAAACTATAAGATCTGATAAAACTAAGATTATTGAAAACATGTGACTTCTCGAGAAACTCAGAGTTTCTGGGTTTTAAAACAGATTCCGCTTCGCGACATGAAATCGATGAAAAGAGGAAGGAAGCCGACAGACGAAATCGGCGCTTGTAGAGTTGTACAGCACGAAAAGGAAGCATACTGAAACTGGGTATTTCCCTTAACTAGATTGTGAAATTGAATGAAGAAGGAAAATAGGAGAAAAAATTTGTTCACGTACCCATATGCTTGATGCGAAGAACTGCCGGTTTGCTTGCAGACATTTTTACAAACAGGTGGTGGGCAGCAGAGAATTTGTGTTTGAAAGTGTTTTCTCAAACGAAACGACTGGGTGGATGAGAATGCCCAAAGCCAACTGGGCAATACTTTCTGCTTTCTTATTCGCCGGAAGGAATGGAGAATCGTCGATAAGCTGAGGGTCTACACTCGATCGGCTGGTAATGTCGCTTTCCACTTCCAGTGCCGCCTCCTTTTGACGCTCAGCCTCGACCTGCCCACACTCACAAAACAGCAGCCTACTCGAGTTTCGGCTAAATATATTCTCCCTTCTTTAAATAGGCCCATTATGCTTTCGGTTTTGTTCTAATATTTTACAATTTTTAATTTAAAATTATCAAAATGTACTTAAATCCAAGGATCTAAAAAGTCGCGATATTTTGTTGATATTTCGTCAATATATCGTTTTACCAATATTTCGATAGGAATTGTAGAAATTTAGATATATTTCGTGGATTTTCATGCATATTTTATGGATAGACCGATTTTGGGTCGATATTTCATAGATATTTCTCGGATATTTCGTAGATTTATCTCGATTTTTTTTTCTTTTTTCTAGTATAAAGGTCTTTCAATCTACTGCATTTTCCAATTTCTAATTTTTCTCACTTTTCAATCAAAACTTTGATTTCCAAACAAATTGAATTTTAAAAAACAAAAAAATAACATATATTAATTTTTAACCTAATTCAAATTCTCTTATCCTTGAATTTCTACATTATTTTACTTACCATCCAAAATTTTTATTTCTAAGAATTATATTTTTTAAAAAATAATATATATTAATTTTTAATCTCATTCAAAGTTCAAACTCTTGTCACATAATTTTGCTTCCTTCATCATCCGAAATTTTTATTTCCAAAAACAATTTGAAAATGATAATATATATTAGTTTTTACCGTTTTCAAACTTTTTCCGTTGTATTTTCACATCATTTTATCTCAACATTTGAATTGATGTGAGTTTTACTTCTTTCACCATCCAAATTTTCATTTCTAAGAAAAACAATTTAAAGAATAAATAAAATATAAACTCATAATTTCTCCCTATAAATACCTCCACCACATCACTTCTTCCACACTACTCAAATATCAAGTCCACTAACATTCTTCCAATTTTCTCTCAAGTTTTCTTTACTTGTAGAGTTCTCTTTTTCTTCTTTTTGTATCTCTCTTATGTTTATTATTATGATTTTTGTATCATTATCATGTTATGTTGCATAAGTTTAATGTTATGATTTCTGTATCTTTATTATGTTATCATTTTTATATCTATATTATGTTATGTTTAATGTTATGATTTTGTATTCATATTATGTTGTGTTATGTATTTTGTTATGACTTTTAAATTTGTATGCACATTATGTTATTTTTAATGTTATGTGTTATATATTCACATTATGTTATGTGTTAACCCTACGATTTTTGTATCTTTATAATATTTTTTATGTTCCTATTAATGAAATATTAATTCATAGTCATTTTTGGGGCTTCATTATTATATATTATTCCATTATCGATCATATTTGGCTTCTAGTTATTGATTTATATGCTTAAAGTTACTTAAATAAGTTTATCCTAAATTTTCACTAAAAAATTCACAATATTTTTATAAATTTCCATGATATCAGTGATGTTTCTTGGAATACTCGTCGATATCTAGATATCTACCGATGTTTACGTCGATAATGATTTTTCATCCTTGCTTAAACTTGATCTTGGTATTTAAACTCTATTATTATTTATTGAGGGTTAACTAAGACAAAGCCCAAAGTCCAGGAGCGAGCCCAAGCTCAAAGGGTACAGGAAAGAGCATAGGGGAGCACACATCAAAAAAAAATGTCAGTGTCTCAAGATATAGGCCAATTAGTCAAGCCGATGAATATATACCAATTGAGAAATAACTGAGCCAAGGCTAGATTGGCACCTTGCAACCTCCAGTACCAAAAATGTTTCTGACATCGTTGTCGTCACACGTAACCATGGGCATGTGTCAAAAGACTTGGCTTATAAATAGCCCCACTCGACCACCCAAAAGGGGAGGGTAAGTAATCTCCAAAAGAAGATATTTAACATTACTTCTTTTCATTCATACTACTGACCTAAGTATTAAAGTGCAGTAGGCTCAGGACCACACCATTGCGAGAATCTCTTACGCAAGTCGACTCAAACAAGATCGAGACCATACTAGAGGGAAGCAAGTTGGAGGTAAGGCCACTAGGCACTCGCAACGTAATCCAATGCGAACTAGACCCGAACAACAACATTATTATTGCTACTTTGTGCACAATAAGTAAGGTGATATGATTTGAACATCTAACTTTCTAAGTTGAGAACACATATCTAACCTAGTCAATTGGCTCATATTGGTCCTGATTTCTAGTTTTTAAATTTTGTAAGTGTTTATTTCCATCTCTACTTTAATCTCTAAACTCAAACTAGCTATTGTGATATTTACTATTGTCTTTCCATTTACAAATTGATAAAATACCTTCAAACATGTAAATTAGCATATTAACTAAATATGTATCCACACTATGTTGAAGATGGATATCGGATAAGAAAATATTTGGTGGTAGGATAATATATGGGGGAAAAAATAGGTTTTATGGACATAATTATTTTGAAAATTTAAGAATCAGATTAGTTATAATTTTTCAAGAATTAAGAAAAAGTGACAATATTTAAAATGCGGCCCTGTGGTCGCTTCTTTCTGCCTGAAACCTAAAAGTATTTGGAACATCTTTTAAACTAAGCACTTAGAAAGAGCCTTGAGACTTTTCCCAAAAAAAAAAAAAAAACCTCTTAAACACTAATCTCTATATAATTGAGAAATTTATGATGATCGAATTAGAAACAGACATGCATGATTAATGAGAAATTTATGATGATCGAATTAGAAACAGAAATGCATGATTAATGATTATCACAGGATCAAATTTCCATCGACATGTCGATATTTCCTCGGTATCGTAAAAAAATCCACAAAACATAAAAAATAAGCAACAAAATGTCGCTAGTATAAACATAATATAAATAATACACTTTTAAAAATCATAAAAAAATGTTTATTTACTAATTTAAATTTATTTTTTAATTTTTTCAAAAATATCAATCGAAATCGATATTTTATCGATATTTCCATTGAAATTTCCGAAAACTTAAGGTTTTGATATTTCCATGGACATCGACTTAAATGTTGATAATTATACACCTCAGAAAAACCATAAAACATTAACCTGTCTAACGGTCTGTCCTTTCCAAGTCCAAGGCAAAACCTCGCTTTGAAGAAGAAATTCTCCATAAACATGTCACTATTGCAAATTAGGTACCTAACGTAAGCCATTCGTCCTATTTTTCTTCTAATTTGGAACAGAATCTTACAACAAACTGTGATACTTCAAATTTAACTGAGCTTCTTCTTCCTGTTCCGCTCGGATATTTCTGGTGGGGGTGATTTAGGGGAAAAGATTGTGTATTAGGTTCCATAGTAAAACTTGTACACACCAAATTAACTAATGGTAACACATCTAATGTAATGTCTTGGCGCTGAAATTTGATAGAAGAGTAAAGCCACAACCTCGAGCATCGACCGAATATTTTCTGAAGAAAAAACAAAAGCAGTTGTGCATAACCAAACATGAACACAGCTGCATTAGCACCTGCAATAAGAAATATTGGGTGAACAATTATGCTTATTAACACTAACATTTTGTGAATGGAAATGTGAAGCACAAAAGGAAGCTCAGAGAAAAGAAGGTACTGATGTTGGCTTCTGCTTGCTTACACATTATGCTATCTTCATTTCTTGCTCTTAGTTCTGATTCCCTTAACCTTAAAACGTTCTTGAATATTTCCTAATTTCATACATAATCGAAGAAATGGACACTAGATCCTTGTTTAGAGCAGAGCCACCAACGATCCTCTTTATACAATCCGAGAGTCTTGTGTAATAAAGGAGGAGTTGAGTCAAAGCTGCCCTTAGGATTTCCATTCCACACAAGAAATTACTGAAAGAAGTGATGACATCTTTGTGCATCAGCTCAATTGCAGCTTTCCATCTGCTCGCAAAGTCCTTTACAAGGGGCTCTACTTCAGCCACAGTAATTGGTCGGTCAGGAATTGAACTTAGGTCCTCCGCTGAAAAAGAGATCTTTTTTATAAGTACATTGCTTAAATAACCAACAAATTGACCAGAAGTCAAAATAAAATATGTTCAAGCACTTACAGCCACGAGTTTTGACGAACTTGATAAGTTGGCTGAAATGCTCTGCTAAGAGTTCTTCCTGCATGAAGGCATTATATCTTTAGACGACTCGCAAAGATGACAAGCCATTCCTAGGACAACATATTTTTGTAAAAAGAAAGGCATGAAGAAGAAGACACATGCAGATCACATAGGTATGGTTGATATCTTTTGATGGGTGCAGACTTTAGCCTATGTAAAGTTATAATACAGATTAGTGGTAACTAGTCTTCATCTCACAAAAATTTCCGTCACCAATCTTCATTCAATTAAAAGGCAAAGCGCCAAATCAATAAGAATAGAGCAGCATGAAGGTTAACCCAATTTAGCAATAAACTGCAGCTGCAATCAAATATCAATACCAATAATGCAATTATGTATTTTAAAAACCATTCCAGGACATCATAATCAGCAAGGTACTTGCCACAAATAAGGCTGTGTTGCTCTTCAGCAGATCCTCGAAGTGCACCAGAATCTTCCCACCCTCCGGACCAGCTTCCTGAAATCAAAAAAACACCAATAAAATTTTTCATTGAAGGACCCATAGAGCCATAAACAAACTCATGTGCTGCAAATTAATGAGAATACCATTTCTTTCCAATGAACTCTTGAAACCACCATTCTCTTTTTAAAAAGAAATAAAGTGTGACTGCAGATTTAATAGAAAAAAGACTGCAAGCCATAATGAGGATAGGTTACGCTCTTGGATCTGTCTTTCTAGCTTTTATGAAATTATAGATTGACATTACCTACTGACTTTTTATTACATTGATTTCATTAGAAGAAGAGAGACCTTGGGAGCCGATCCCTACCTTCAAGACGGAAATCGTCATATCGTAGTTGTTTATAAGAAACACTGTCTGTGATTTAGCTTTTGAAAAGGTTTTGGCAAGCTTGATAAGCAAATCATCAATTGCCATTCTTAGCCGCTCCAAGTTCAAATCAAGCTGCAAACATGGAATTGTATATACACATAGTTAGGCGGTGAAAACCTGACAAAAAAAGTAAAGGTATCCCATTATTGTGCTCTGACCTACCTGTCCATCTCCATATTCGACATTCAGATGGATAAGTGAAGCTGTAAACTCAGCGTATCGCCTCATGACGTAGTGAGGATGCACATCATCTTCCCACAACGTCTTTACATTTGCATTCCTCAGACTGCTGAGGTGCATGTCAAATACCATCTTAAAACGAGGCCAAAGAGCAATATTAACCTGCTCAGGATAATCCAACAACCAGGTTATGCACTTCATAAGCAAGCAATACAATTATGAACACCCATCTTCGGATATGAAAGAAATATAACATTTAAACATTTATGTTCAAAATTCTCTCTTCAATTTTCAGATCAGCATATCAGTTCCACGTTTATTCTAGTCCTTGAAAGCTCACAAACAGAGGAGGTTCTCAATCATAAGCCAGATAAACTGTAGGGGGCAATCAACTAACACCATCGAGATTAATGGAACTGATATCTAGAAATTTAAGACGTATAAACCCGCCAAGAAACACAAACCTTGTCTAAATATGAATCCAAGCAAGGTATACGCCGCCGTGACATTATGAGCTGGACATATAAGCATTGTCAGACAATGAGTATATTGTAGGTAATAGAAGATGCAAACAAGTGAACGAGGATGTAGATGTGTTGCAAGATGTTCAACACATTATGGAAAGCAGAGAAAACATCAAATAGAAAACTGAATATGCTGGTCTTATTTTATTTTATTTTATTAAGAAAAAAACTGCATATGCTGCAAATAAATGTCATAGCAAGTTGCATACGCAGCCTTTTATAGAACAAGTATCTGATATATCCTGACAAGTTATGTAACTGTAAATTCTAGTCAATGATTGTGCGGCATCTCAATTCTCACGTATTTTAGCTTATTAAAAAAAAAAAGGTAATTCTTTAAAGGTTAAATGTAGAAGAACATAATTATCAAGATGAACGCATGCTCTTAAAGCTGAAAAGATGTCGACTTGATAAGTGAATTTAAATAATTAGAAATTTCAGAAATGATCTAAATCAAAAGCTCCAATTTGACATATCTAATTTGGCAATGGGAGAAATGTATCAGAATAATCAATCCCATAGATTTGGGCATAACCTTTGGCCTTTGCATCAACTCGATATTAAGAATGCTTTTTTACATGGTGATCTTCAGGAGGAAGTTTATATGGAGCAACCACCTAGATTTGTTGCTCAAGGGGAGAGTGGTAAGGAATGTCGCCTTCGAAGATCTTTGTATGGATTGAAACAAAACACTCGTGCATGGTTTGGTAAGTTTAGTCAAGCACTCAAATGTTTTGGTATGAAGAAAAGTACATCTGATCATTTTGTACTCTATCGGCGATCTGACAATGGTATTACTTTGCTTGTTGTATATGTTGACAATATTGTTATCACTAGAAATGATGTATCAAATATATCTCTCTCAAGACTTTCCTTCAGGGTCAATTTCATACCAAAGATTTGGCCATTTGGGGCAACTGAAGTATTTTTTGGATATTGGAGTAATAGAAGCAAAAAAGGTATTTATCTGTCACAACGTAAATCTATACTTGATTTGTTGTTTGAGACTGGAAAACTAGGAGGCAAACCATGTAGTACTCCAATGATACCAAATTTGCAACTTGCTAAAGAAGAAATTATTTAAAGATCCTGAGAGATATAGAAGGTTAGTTGGAAAATTGAACTATTTAACAGTGACACGACCATACATCACTTATTCTGTGAGTATTGTGAGTTCGTTTATGTCTTCTCCTACAGTAGATCATTGGGCTGCAGTAGAACAAATTCTATGTTATCTAAAAGCTGCACCTGGACGTGGGATCTTGTATAAAGATCATGGTCATACAAGGGTTGAATGTTTTTCAAATGCTGATTGAGCTGGATCTTGAGAAGATAGGAGATCGACTCTAGATATTGTGTTTTTCTAGGAGGAAACTTAGTGTCGTGGAAAAGTAAGAAACAGAATGTAGTTTCACATTTGAGTGCTGAGTCAGAATATAGAGCTACGGCACAATCTGTGTATGAAATAGTGTGGATACACCAACTTTTATCTGAGATGGGCTTCAACATTACTGTGCCAACTAAACTATGGTGTGATAATCAAGTTGCAATTCACCTTGCATCCAACCCAATGTTTCATGAAGGAACCAAACTTATTGAAGTGGATTGTCATTTTATTCGTGAGAAAGTACAAGGGTTGATATCTACAAGATATGTGAAAACTGAAGAACAATTGGGAGATATCCTTACCATGGCTCTAAACGAAGAGAGAATAAGCTATCTATGCAACAATGGGCATGATTGACATATTTGCTCCAGCTTGAGGAGGAGTGTTATAATATGTATTTATATTATTATGTACAATTGTCCTTTATTGTAATTTTACATTCACTAGATTAGGGGTTCTTACATACCTATATATATGTACTCTTTAGTTTGATTAAATAATAAGAAAAACATTCTCTAAAGTACATAGTACACTTAATGCCCATTATTGATCTTTTTTTCTATTGAATTAATATAGAAGCCTAACAGCAATTCTTTAGTTTATTAAGAACCCATATAATTAGCACCCAATTAAACTAAGATAATGTACCTGATGCTGATGAATGATCAGAATCATGAGCATTAGACCAATTGCATCATAACTGTTTGGGAGAATTGAATTGAAGTGTTCATCGATGACAGCCAAAGGACCTGATTATTAGAGAACGAATGTCAGATCATGTTAACCTCACCAAATCAATATAATAACAGAAAATGAAGTATCTTCCACTCAATATCTTTTCCTTAGAAGAAAAATCAGAACTTGTGCAATATGCTTGGCCAGAGCTTCCACACAAATTGACTAGGAATAAACATAGTTCAATTAAAAAAAAGGATGGAGAGAGGAGAGAGAGGAGAAGAAGAAGAAAGAGAAGGAGAGAGAGAGGAGAAGAAAAAGGAGAAGGAGAAAGAGAGAAGAAGGACAAGGAGAGAGAGATGCTTTTGCATAAATATGCATAATAGATTTGAAAAAAGGGAACATAAGACCAATAGCACAACTTTATTGAAAGGTGAAAACTCATAATAAAAGATTCAAACTCATATTGGCAACTTAACGTCTGTATATTTTAACCGACAATAAGTCAAGGATTCTATCATAATTACCCGCAAAGATCTCATAAAACATAGATTCTTCTCCAAAAAAATCATCACAAAAATTATACCTGTGAAGTAAAAAGAATTAATTAATTAGAAAATCGACAAACTTGCTACAAATAACATTCTGAAGATCATAAACTAAGAGTAAACTGTGAAGTACTCAGAAGTGGCAGTGTCCATTAGAAGCTTATGCAAGCTCCTAAAGAGAACTTCGTAAGGATACTTAATTGAGCTGGCTTCAGCTATATGTGGAATCAGTGCAGGTTCGTCAACTTCCTGAATAGAGTTTACACCAGGACGTGTGGCATGTCCAATTAGTAAAAATGCAAAATCATATATAGATGTTATTTATCACATGTTAATGTACCCAAGCTCATTTGTTTAAAGTCAAACTAGTTCTTTAATAAAAGATGATTATTTAAAGCATCTATTTCTAATACATCAAAATTAAAGTACAATCTAACAACAAAGGAACAGAAGACAGAGGTTACACTACAAATTTAGTCGAACTTTCAAATTTGTCTCTAGACTTTAAGAATGGTCTAATAGGTCACTTAAAAGTATTTTCGTAAATCCCATAAGTTTCAATTTTGAATCTAATAGGTCTTTGACCTATTTGACATTTTTTTAAAATTCATGTATAATTAGACACAACAATTTGAAAGTTTTTGAGTCATATTATACACAAAATCAAAATGTAGTGCATGTCAAAACTTAAAATTGAAATTTCAAGGACTTATCATAGACATTTTAAAATTCGAACCTATTAGACACAACCTTCAAAGTTCGAGGACTAAATTTGTAATTTAACCAAAAATATATATGCTACTTTACATAAACAAACTCATGGCCAACAAGACTAAGCTACTAGTTCAAACAAGAATGAAGAAATGAAGAACTACGAGAATAAATAAGTCACAAGTTAGATTCAAACAAGAGTGAGTGAACAGCGTGATCAAGGAGGTTACAAGAATTAAGAGAGTAATAAAACCTTTAATATCTTTATTCTATCACCAAGTGCAAAAACAGCAGATCGATTCTTCAGTGGTTCCCTTCCTCTCAAGAAAAGACCTGAACTTCTAGCCTCAACCCCAATCAGATCACTAGATGTCGCTATGTCTAACTGTAATTTCTCTAGTGCCTGTATGTAGGCACGGAAATGTGCACTCAAAACCTGAAAAACATGAATATTAGTTTTAATACACCAATAACTCAATACTCATAGATAAATGTTCTTCCCCTTAAAAACAGGAAACAATTTTTACTGATGCGTAAAAAATTGTCATGCAGACGGTTGAAAAGCCAATATGTAATGACCAAAAAATGCATTGTGAGTAACCATAAGGAAGAGATCAAAAACCAGTTTTTGTTGGATCTAAAAATACTCCATTATTCTTATGTTCGATTAACTGGGCATTGGAATAGTGTCAACGTAATGCCAAATCAATTCCAAAATAAGACATGAGAATATTCACACTTGAAGCATGCAGAAGATTTGTTCTCTGTACTTATTGTTTGGTATATCAATCAAGAGATACATAGCAGCCTAGTCAACTCCATGCTCACAAAAAATTTCTGCCGGGAATAATTGATAATTAGAAAGAGTGAAAAGTGAGGTATGTAGAAACCAATACGTAAATTTTTTCTTCTTCTTCTGATGGGAATATATAGACCAATGCAAAATTTCTGCCGGGAATAAGTGATAAGCATGTCTTCCTCTCCCATGGATAGATTCCTTTATGGGGACTGAAGAATTCATTCCTAACCCACTTTTTATATAATTTTTCTCTACTTTTTTGTGAGTGTCACAATAATTTAAGAGTATGTTTGCAATGACTTTCTAAGTGCTTTTAAGCACTTAAAAAGTCATTCCAAACAAACTAACTTGATTGGATCCCTTCAATGTTATGTCACTTTTAGTGCTCTGGGGTGGATGAACTACTAAATGAAAATCGAAGATGCCTAGGTCTGAAGTATTCATATGGTCTCACTGCCTCCATGGTGATATGACTACTGATAAAATCTGACTGAGAAATTGATTAGGAGTTGTCGTGTCCAACTGGCAATATGTTATGTCCAACTGGCAATATATTGTTAACATAGTCTGACAACTTGCATCATGCCAGCATCAGTGATTTGGAACTCCCAGGTCAAAATAATCAAGATAACCATGAATTATCCGTACATAGAGACAACTCAAAATAATAATCACATAAATTTTCTATGAGTAATATATTGTCCATGGATCTGAATTGGCACGTCTTCCTCTCCCACAAGGGTTCACGTAATTAAACCATGCATACCATTACAAAAACAAATGATTTCTTCAACAATTACCTTGTTCATTGTATCAATATATGCTGTCCGAACCTCATTATAAACTTCTTTGCTATGATCCTTGAGGAAAGAAATAACATACCTACATTATCATTAAGGTAGCAGAATCTGAAAAGGTATTCAATGATAAAGGTCGGGTAGACAAAAAAGATGCAAAATCATAGAATAATATTGAATTACATAGATGAAAAATAACAGGGGAAGGAATAATATGTTGAGGCACGCGCTGATCAGTACTTCATTGTGCATAGAAGGCACATATTATAAAAACAAACAACAATCAATGGATAAATCAACTACTAATACATGAAGAAACGCATCCCTGATTTGTTATGCAATGATCACCCCTGATGGCAACAAACTTTTCTTATGCAATGATCAGTTGAATGGTAGGGAGCTACACAAAATTTACAATATTCGCACACCCCTGATTTGTTAGAGCCACACCAGGATGCTGGCAGACATGACAAATGAGTGGGAGCAAATTGTAAAACTCAACTTCAATGGAAACCTTTATGAGGAGGAGAGAAATGGTGTCTTCTTAGCACAAGTTTTGACAACAGCAGGCCTTCAATACACACGATAGAATAAATGTAAGATTGAGGAAATAGGTATTTGTGGTATAAACTCGTGTCCTAAATTCTGCTAGATCTTCTTCCTCTTCTTCTTCTAATTAAATAAGAAACATTGATAGACGAAATAAGGGGAAACCTCAAAACCTAGATATAATTATAAGAAAGCTTTCCAATTGGAAAGAGGGGAAAAAAAAAACTATAACGAGTAAACGGATGCTTAGAACACCAAAGAAATGCATTAGCTAGAACCAAATCCATAAACCACTCAAAAGAAGAATAGGAACCCCTGAATAAACGGTCATTACGTTCACCCCAAAGAGTCCAGAAGAATGCATGCACAATAACCAACCAAATTGTTCTTTTAGAACTAGCAAAAGGATCCCCCACTAATAAAGAAGCAAGAAGATTGGATATAGAATTAGGACAAGTCAGAGACCAGCCAAAAGCTTCCAAAATAAAATTCCAGAAGCGAGTTGCAAAAGAGCAATGAGCAAATAAGTGAGGCGGAGATTCAACATGTGGCAGCACATGTGGCACCACGAAGGGGAGAGATACATGTAAGGCATCCGCCTTTGTAACCTATCAGTTGTATTAATAGCACCAAGACTAAGCTCTCAAAGGAAAATTTTGACCCTTTTTGGATAGTGATCCTTCCAAACAATAGAATAAAGATCCTCCCTAGGAGAATCAACCAAACCCACCATTTTCGCCATGAGAGATTTAACTGTTAAAGTCAATGAGGGATCAATAGGCCAAGTCCAAGTATCAGATGTAGAGCGGATTCTAACGGAAGATAAGTGATGAGATAAAGTAGCAATTCAGAAATCTCCAAATCATTAAGATTACGACAAAGGTACAGATCCTATGAAGTTGAACCATCAATCCACACATCAGCCACAGTATCATCAAGGTGGAGAACAAGAGGAAAAAGACGGGGCAATGCAATAGAAATAATGCCACAACTAAGCCAAGAATCTTTCCAAAAAGAAGTAGAAGAGCCATTACCAATGCAACATTGAACACAATTAGTGACCAAGCCAATAGCCTGACAAATAAATCTCTAGGGGGAATTCAAAAAACCCCGATAACTAGATGCATGCCAAACCATATTAATCATATAATGTTTAGCCACAATTAATGGCCTCCATAGAGCATCTCCCTCAGTAAGGAAATGCCAAATCCACTTAGCCAAAAGTGCTAAGATACGGTCCTAAATTCTACTAAATCAGCCTGAAGGTTTGCAAATCCCTCTCTCTCTCTCTCTCTCTCTCTCTCTCTCTCTCTCTCTCTTCTTTTTTTTTTCTTTTTTTTTTTTTCTTTTTGTGATTATAGAAACATTTCAATGATAGATGAAACCATGGGATAACCCCAAACACCTAGAGGTGATTACAAAAGAGAATGCCAATGGACTAAAAAGGATTTTGTAGAAGTGCAAAAGCTCCTCAAGTTGTCCGATTCTTCTTTTGGACTCCCTCTTATTGCAAAACAAACATGGCATACCGAATCCCAATGTGAAACCATATTAATTTCCTCCCCCATATACATGCATGACAAGTGATGGCAAGGCAGAAATCCTAGAGCATTAGCTAGGTCTTTAAAATCTGAAATTTGTGTCATACTAAGGGTCTTGAAGAGTGGCTCCTCCATAACATTTTGTTGGTAATGGATTAAAGAACAAGCTTAAGAGTACACAGTTCATTGTGGCTGGTGTTATCTTTGGAAAGTCTGGCTTCTCTTGGAGATCACTGTCTCGATGGTGATAGATACATGGAATCATTTTTCCTCCAGACAGCAAAGAATAGGTTGTTGATAGAATCAGATTCTTTCCATCTACAAAGGTTATTTGCCATTTTATTATATCATGATTTTTTTACACAAGTCAATTGAAAACTTTCTTCATGGTTCCTTTGCTGGGAAGAATCCCTGTTCAGTAATATATCATCTTATAATGTTAGCTCTTCCCTTGAAAAATATATACACCGAAAGTTAGTGGAAAATTAACATTCTGAATATCGGTTTATTCCATGTTTGGCAGTCTGTTAATCAGACTACAGTAAAAAGGTAAGTATGGAAAGTGCAAAATTTTAGACTTACTTGTACTTCAAAAGAACACTTTGTTGAAGGATCTGAATATTTGTCTTGGGTTTTCTCAAAGCATGGAGTTTCTGGACAAGGAAGTCAAAGACCTGAAAAACGATAACATAGACAAAATGTATATAACAGCCTGTCAAAATAACAAAAAAGAAACAAAAAGTCAATAACTGATACATATGCAATTAAATCAGAGTTCTAGCTGCACCAAATGACCAGAGGATACTGAAACCAAGTTCAGAACTTTCTGCCAAAGAAAAATGTGTTTCACCTTTGAAGTTAACGAAATAGAACCACATAGTAAACAGTAACATATACATATTCATGAATTCAATTGTTTAATCAATGGTGACCATATCTTTCATATCTACTATGAGATAATCAAGACATCAATCTCATCTAAACATCACCAATTTTAATGATGCATAAATCCAAATAGGCATACATGACCGACCAAACTTCCAGAAGTATAAAGAATGGCAATACCTTATCATCCTTCACTCATGTTACATTCCTAATCTGTCGATTATGTTACATGCGTAATGACCAAGTGACTGTGAGAACTCATATTTTCATTCTTAAACAAATTAGAAACTAGAACAGGACGAGGGGGGAAATTGTATACTGTTCCTGAACTGCCAAAGTCATCTCTGGTGTTATAAAGCTACTCACAGTAAAGCTGGAAGGTGGTTTCAAATTTAATGGCTTTTCTACATATTTAACTACTGCTGTACTACTAGAGTCCTGTGAATGAGGTTGGAGTGGATAACATACTACTTCATAAATATCCCTAAGAAAACACAGACTAACATATATTTCCAACGGAATGTAGCTGCTATGAGACAGAGAACAACCTTAGACACTGCTTTCTGTCTGAGCTTTTCAAGCTCAGGTTGTACATCCTTTAGTGCCTTGGAATTTTTTATCATTGGATCCACTTCCACGACCACCAGTTTCTTACTTAGAATCTCAAGAGTTCTCAAATATTCATCATTCACCTGAAGAAAGGAACAAAGGTTCACTGGAACATCCAACATAGGCATGTCAATGAGAAAAAGAGAAGGAACTATGACGAAATTCCAAATTATGCGTGGACAAACCAAATTGAAGAACAGGTAATCTAGCTCCCTTCTATTAGAATGAGTGAAATTTATTCATAACTACTCAAAATATATACAATTTTAATCGGTAAAAAAACAGAAAAACTAATTAATAAGAACGATACAGGAGAAACCTCAAAAAATTAAAGGTGTCCAAAAACAAATTTAGAGCAAGAACAATAAGAAAATGAGTAAGAAACAATGCCAAGCTTCAGATGGGAGTGAAATGTACAGATACCAACAATACCTCTCCATCAACAATTATGTCTATCATCCTTGGAGGGACAATGATCTCTTCGACAAACTTTGCTAATTTTGATTCCGCCACCTGAATAAGAACATAAACCCTAGCACTATGAGAAAAAAATGATAGAGTAGGAAGCCAGAATAGTGATGTATGCACTATGCTGAGTTAAAATTATGAGCAAGACTAAACGAAGATGCAATTCATCTTTTTGAAAGAAAGCAACTGCTACAGGAATTCACATGAAGTCTCACATGCAGAAGCATGAAAAAGAAAGAGAAAAGACAAGGAACTTTTCAGGATTCCATAAATGCATTTACTGCGTTAAAACAATGAGCAAACTAGACAAACATGCAACTTTCTTTCCAAAAGAAACCCTCGCTACATGCATCTCACATGAATTCTCACTTATAGAAGTATTAAAGAGAAAGAAGGAAGAAAAAAGGGAATTTTCAGGACCCCATTAATGCATTTACTGAGCCCCCTAATATTTCAGGTCCCATAAGCAACTTTTCTAATAAGAAAAATTGATCATTTCGTAGATGATATGAAATTACAAAAGGGGAGAAAAGCTAAGCCCAAAAAGGTCTCATTAACAACTTCTAGAGTCACAATGAGAAAGCACATACTATTTTTAAAAAATATGCTCGTCCCCACCTGAAAAGAAATGCCAAGAATGGAAAGAATTTCTAAAATAAACTAGTAAGGAACACCATAATATCAAAGATAAAATACTTGAGCATCTCCTGTTACTTTATGGCAAGTGTTGGGTTGTGGTAAGTTTCTCCAGAAACATTTTTTGTTAAAATGTAGAAAATTCAATAGAAAGGTATTTTTGTTCGCTAAATGAAACTAAATCGATGACAGTCTTTTGATGAATAAACAAAGTTGCTAAAAACTTGTTATGGGAGATAAAAAGAAAAAGAAAACACTTGAAATCTTGAACTGCTATTCAAAGTCAATGCCAAATGCACAGTGCTCATGTAATTAGTTAACTTAAAGTTACTCCAATTATCAAATGACTAACTAATATTATCAAAATATGATAGTTAAGAAGTCCAAAATGCCGTAACAAAATTATCATACCCGCTTAATTTCACTTCTTCCTATGACTTGGCATTTTATATAATATTGTAATACTTTTAAATCACAAAAATCTCTTTAAAACTTCTGGAAAATAAGAATATATTTGATCATTGCTTAATTAAACAGCAATGGATATTGCAAGTAAGCAAACCATTGTAACGCCCAATGAGATCCAAAGACTTAATTTTTCAGTTTTTTCAAATTACCAATGTAATGAAGTTTCTTCATCCAATCAAGAATACCTTGCGATTCTTGAGCTTCAGACCCATATCCATTGACTTCTCCTGCAGGACCTTAATGTCTGCACTAATAGAACCAATTTCGGCCTGAAAATTATTAAAATATACATATCTTAATTCATTGGAAGAATCTATAGGATGAACAAAAGTAAAAAAAGAAATGATGAAACTTTTAGTGGGGAGGTGGGGGAACAATCCTGATAACTCCTCTAAAATGACATAAATTAAAAAAAGAAATTAAACTCAAGAAAGGTCAGTGTAATTCCATATGCATTCAAATTTGAGAAAGATAACCTAAAGTCCCATAGTATATCATCTAATGAGGATTGAAAATCATCCTGAGGAATCAGATACGAACTTAAGAAGACAGGAATCAGATAGAAATTCAGACTTCAGAGAAAATATAATGACAAAAAACAATGCTACATGCTAAAACAAGCAGATTCTTGCACTTCACTAAAAAAGTTTGCTATTACTATAGAACGAGAACAGCAGCCGAAATACCTGGAAACCACTGAGAAGAGTTTCCATCTGTGATAAAATGTTATCGCAGTCACGAATTTGTTCATGAAGTGAAACTAAGTTATCACTTTCTTTAATGTATTCCTGCAATGTTTGAACAATTCAAAGTGAGCCCTTAATACTAGAACTTTTTCTTCAACAACTTTTTATTGATATATGAAAAGGAAGAACCCATAATACTATAATTAATGAAACACAAACATACCTGTGGATATCAGTAATATAGTGCACACAGGTATATATGCAATACCAGTCCAATTCGACTAGATAGATCTTGAGCTTTTTATTTTCAAGATAAGAAACAATATATTGAGAAGAGACAGCATGCAAAGAAAAAAGGAAAATAAAAATATTCCCCCACTTGCATGGTCAAAGAAGATTAAAAAAGGTCTCAGCAACTGCTGCTAATCATAAAAAGAGAACAATTATGATTAAATAGCTAACAATACCACCTCGAGGCATGAAAACAAACATAGATCCTGGAGTTCTAAACCAACCAACAACTCAAATTATGCTTAGCATCCGGCTTGTCCTAATTAACCAAATCAACTACTCTTGACATACTGTAAATCTTCAAAGCTGTCTGAAAAATAAAATATTAATGAGAGCAAAAGAAAATAATAGCCAAAGCACTCTCACAGCACTAAATAGAGTACAGATGGATGTCCACAACATTGCTTGATCACATGCAAGGAAAGATAATATATTAACTTTAAAAATAAAAATAAATAAATAAAAAAATGGACAGCAAAGGTTAAAAATATTTAGAGATATACTTGGAAACATAAAAGATTAAGAAATGGTGACAAACCTGTATGGAATCCAGCTCAACCTGCCGCAGATTGTTTTCAACTCCCTTTGTGTACTCCCTTAGTTTTACACCTTTAGAAAGTATGTTCGTAACTACCTGATTAATAAAGAATTAAAAAAAATAAAATTATAATAATAATAATAATTTTAAAAAAAGGAATTCTTTCAGCCTTTTCAAAATACAGAGATAACAGCATAAAAATGTCATAGTACATGATGCAAACTTCCAGAACAGTCAACAATTATACCGAAACCATATATAGAGTATGCATCTTCAATATTTGACTAATTTATCAGATTTTGTTTGAGATCAAAATTACCGTCTATAAAAGGACCATACAGAAAAGTTTATAGTCATAGATACATAATGTTAAAATCAAGTCCATTGAAATGTTTAGGACAATTGAGAATTGGAATGCATTTCATATGGTCTCAGAGATCTTTTGATGCTTAAAGAACAAGAGATATGAATGCATTTGAAGAATTCCAAGTTTTTAGGACCGCCAAGGATTGGAATGCATTTCATACGGTCTCAAAGATAACTTGATGCTTACAGAACCAGAGATTTGCAACTAGTATGGGTTCGCCTAGTGGCCATTAAGGCAAGTGTTTGTAAAGAGACTTTCGGAAAATAGGTCCAAACCCTAGGCTACGCAACTACCGAGGAAATCAAAATTTCATAGGGTTAAGAGGTTGAATTGAGGTACCGTAAGCGTGATCAAACACACACAAATATATTCATTTTAAAAAAACTGAGATAATCTAATGTCTTGAAATTTTGTATAACCGTCTCTAGATAGTTCAAATCATGCTGAAGAAAATAACATATCAAATTAATAACCCAAGAGGGTGATCGAATCACCAAGAAGGGAGGTCATGATTTCAAATTTCGGAGTATATGTCATATTCTAGAAAGGATGAAATCATAAACAGCCTCGTTTTCAAACTATACAATGAGACCATAAAGAAGCTAAAATAGAACAAATAACCACCAAAGAAGATTAATTGTAAGGAAGTACAAGTCAATTTTCAGCAAAAATCCTTCTAAGATTCTTCATCTATGAGTCATAATGTACAATAACACCAAGGGATTGGGCACGTTAGTCACAGATTATATATTTGATACCTACAGAAAAGAAAAATGAAAATTGTTTTTATTTTTATAAGAAACAAAATTTCATTAAGCTGAATGAAAGATTCTAAACAAGTGATATGAGAAATGAATATAAGTTCACTCCAAGGGCTCTGTCTCATTCTCCTGTTGGAAGCTTTTAGAGCATTTGTTGAAGGTTTCTTTTTAAGGTTCTTGGTGTTGGTTCATCAAGAATTCCTTTCATCAGATTTTAGTTCATGCATCGTTCAAGAGTTTTCGGTTGCTCTTTGTTGGTCTTTTGATGTAGGGGTATATCGGGTTTATTATGTAATTTTCCAATTCAATTGCTTTATAATTTTAATCTGTTTACATTTTAGTTTAGGTGTAAAAACACCCTTTCCCTTTGGGTCTATTTAAAGGGATCATTGTCAACATTTTTCTCATTGAATAAGACATTGCTTTTCAAGAATTCTCCAAGAATTAAGTCTTCATCAAATTGGTATCAGAGCCGCCACGAAGTTGGGCCTAATGACGGGAAAAAATTCCAACAGACTTGTCGATCCTTCCCTCCCTTCTGATATTTTTCCTTATCTTGCCCTTGATGAGTTGTAGCTCTCATCCTAAACTCGAGGACAAGTTTCATTCTCAAGGGGTCGAGTTGATGTAGGGGTTATCAGGTTTATTTTGTAATTTTTCAATTCAATTGCTTTATAATTTTAATTTGTTTACATTTTAGTTTATGTGTGAAATCACCCTTTCCCTTTGGGTCTATTTAAAGGGATCATTGTCAACATTTCTCTCATTGAATAATACACTACTTTTCAAGAATTCTCAAAGAATTAAGTCTTCATCATCTTTTGTTGGTTGGTGGTCGTTTTTTGGGTTTCTTTGGTTGTTTTGTGGAAGCTTTTGTTTTCTCAATAGTTGAAAGAGGCTTGTAGGTTGAAGTTGTTTCCAAAGTTTATCTCTTTTTGGTTGTATTTGTTGAACGTATCTTTTCTTTTTCTCTCCTTGTAAGAGCTCACATTTCCTGCACATTTAGTCCTTTTCATTACATCAATGAGAAGTTGTTTCTTGTTTAAAAAAGTTAGCACATTTAAAAACTACAATCAAATCAAGGGGTCGAAATGTACAATAACATATGAAATTTGACAACAATAAACTGATTGGGGAAAAAGACACTGCCACATGATGTAAAACCTACTGATAATTATTGTAAAGCTAAAGCTCTCAATCATACAAATTTTACACTGAAGTTAGAAATAACTTACATCATCATCTTTACATTCTTCGAGTTCTTGCTGCAGTCCTTCCAATGAAATGTCATCACTGTAAAATGGGACAAATTAATATCACGGTCAGTTTGGTAATTCAATCGTAGAAGGTAATAAATATAATAACAAAATAAACTCATGAGTCTTCTTAAGTAACGTCAATCTTAGCCCACTCTGCAATTCTGGCCATCATCAACGTTAGGATGGCTAAAACAGAAAATATTGTGTATGCTTCATACAGGAATAAGAAACATGAGCTATGGACCTACCTGCAAGCATCTTCCTCGACAGTCAAGTCCCCAACAAATGATTCCAAGTCAAAAGCATTATTCTGGATCTTGTTGGCTTCATCATAAGACTGATTCTGCAGTACATAAAGCTGCATAAGAAGATATATAATAATACATTACTGTCCAAAACTTAATTGAATTCGAGTTTGTACTTAGCTAACACTACGCAGCTTAACTTCCATTTCATTATTAAACGTAGATACATTCATAATCTTTCACTTTTGAAATGTCTTGTAGCTGATACCAACATCCCCACTTTTCGTACCACTTGGAACATGGTCGTGATGCATCCCAATTCGAATGAAATTACGTCTATGGTACTCTAACCGAAAAGCGCTTAAGATATATTAGAACGAATATAAGTTTACTATACCGCTTGGTCGATCGCAGTGTCGGCCATCCCGTCCGAATTGGCCAAAAGTGCTTAACAGACAGTCCGCCAGCGCGATCTAGATTCACAACAAACCAATCGGATCATGGAAATACAAAGTCTGGGCTTCTTGCATTCGCAGCTAACGATCACTTAATCATTCACCAAGTAAGCTAATGACCGTCGAGATCAAAGAAGGATACGGATCGATGTAAGTACAAATGCAGAATAGCATTTCACTGAAAAAATAGTAGCTAAATTCACACTGACCCGACGCCTCGCATATGTTTTGAGAAGTTGACAGAGATGGAAGAATCAGGTAGGAACGTAAGGGTTTTACAGATCGGGGAGGGGTTCGAACGCCGGAGCCGGCAGAGCCGCTTTGTTGTCCAATTCCTCTGTTGCGCCTCAGAATTCCGAAATTGATCTAAAACAATGGAAACAACTGGGCGTCAGTGATTTCTTCAATGTTGTCGAGAGAATCAGAAATGTGTTTCTTCTCTGGAGGATTGAATTTGCAGACTGCTCGTTTTATCAGAGGAGAGAAAATTCAAGCAGTTTATGTGTATCGTCAACAACGTAGCACCCGCAAGAATGGCTTCTATTTACATTTCAATAATCTTTTCTTGTTTTTTTTTTTTCCCGTTTCTCCCGTCTTACCAGTTACGAGAATTTTATTTTCCTACCGCTAACAATAAAATATAGTTCGACAATAATATATTTAACAAAATAATCTTTAATTATAACTAAGATTTTAATTTTATGGATATCTTTGTAGAAATTATAAAAAAAGGAAAAATTCAAAAAATAAACTTAAATCGGTAAATATATAATAAATGTAATATATATTATAAATAAAATTTAGTGCAGATATCCGTAACCTTCCATTAAATTTCATATTGTAATATATGTCATTTCATGACTTATAAATAGTGGTGTATAATGCATTTGAAAGACCCACCACAATTGAATCTAATTGTTCTCTCTATTTTCTAATTTCATCTATTTTGCCTCTTTTGTTCTTCCTTTGTTTTTCTTTTGATTTTGCATTGTTTTTATTTCATAATATGTTATCAACACGACTCTACCACTTCCATTTGCAAAAGGTAGATTTAATTTTGTTTTTTGTTTTTGTTTTATGTTATGAACGTTCTATGTATATAGTGTATATGTATCAAATACATCATATATACAATGTGTATGGTTTAAACATTGACATATTATTTTGACAAAGTTATTATTTTTTTTATATAAATATCATGTTTACAATATATATATATTGGGCATATTATTTATATTAGAGATACACTATAAAAAAATAACATCATACAACATGTGCTAATTAGTTACATAATTTAAAATGCATATTTGATATTTCTATTAAATTTGTAATTTAAATACATTTCTTTGTTTAGAGTTTCTAGCTCTTAATATCAATGGTAATAATTATTTATCATGAGTGCTTGATACTAAAATTTATTTAGATGTCATGAATCTTGGAGAAACAATTAAAGAAGGAAATACGACTTCTAGTCAAGAAAAGGCAAAAGCGATGATCTTACTTCGACATCATCTAAGACTAAAGATTGAACATCTTACGATAAAAATCCCTATGTTCTACGGCAAAGTTTAAAAGAAACGTACGATCATAAAAAAACAATAATTCTTCCTAAAGCTCGTTATGATTGGATGCACCTAAGGTTGCAAGATTTTAAATCAGTAAGTATAATTTTGCATTATTTAAAATTAATTCAAAATTGTTGTTATGCGGAGAAAAAATTACTGATGAAGATATGTTAGAGAAGAAATTTTCCACATTTCATATCTCAAATATGCTCTTGCAGCAGTAATATCGAGAAAGAGGTTTTAAAAAGTATTATGAGCTTATATCATGTTTTTTTGTGGTTGAACAAAATAATGAGTTATTAATGAAAAATCATGAATCTCGACCAAATAGAGCAATACCATTGAAACGAATGCTGTAATTTCAAATAATCATGGTCGAGGTCAAGGTTGAGGTGTGGTCGTGGTCAAGGTCGAGGTATAGTCGTGGTCAAGGTCGATGTGTGGTCGTGGTCGAAGTCATGACCGCAATAGAGGAAAAAATAATTATTCTTTTCGTGGTAATAATTATTCAAATTTTAAGAAAACCACAAATACTGATGATTATAAAGGAAAAAACCCACAAAATAAGAGCTTTAAAAGTGTTGAAAATCAATGCTTTCAATGTGGTATGAAGGGGCATTGGTCTCGTACCTATCGTACATCCAAACACTTGGTTGATCTCTATCAAGCCTCATTGAAGGAGAAAGGAAAAAACATGAAGACAAACTTTGCATGTCAAGATGATGTATTTGACCCTTCCAACGTGACACATTTGGATGTTACTGATTTTTTTTTATCTCCTGAAGAGAAACCTGATGCTATTAAAGGAGTAGCAAATACTTCTTTTAATTATGATAATGTCTAGAATTAATATTGTTTTATGTTCTTTTTTTTTTTTTTTAACTTTTACATTTGTAAGTTAATTTTGAATATTTATATTTCAAATTTTTGTCTTTAATTTTGAAACTTATTGTAATCGTTTTTTTTTTTTTTTTTTTTTTTTTT
>QLSR01000016.1:109545-160368 GCA_031780015.1 Citrullus colocynthis | reverse complement strand
TTTTTTTTTTTTTTTTTTTTTTTTTTTTTTTTATAATGAAGAATCATTGACATTTCTTATATTTTGGCTGACTCAAGGATGAATAATGAAGACTTATGCTTGGCAGATAGAGCAACTACACACACAATACTTAAAAATAGAAAATATTTTTCTAAATTGATAATGCTTGAAGCAAATGTGAATACAATATCAAGTTCTGCAAACGTTATTGAAGGTTTTGGAAAAACAAACCTTATTTTGTCTAGGGGAACAAAGTTCACAATTAATAATGTTTTGTTCTCTAGTAAATTGAAAAGAAATCTATTGAGTTTCAAAGATATACGTCAAAATAGTTATCATGTTCAAAACTAACAATAAAAATAATATAGAATATCTCTATATTATATCTATTGTTTCACATGGAAAACGTATATTGGAAACATTGTCCGCTTTTTCTTCTAAACTATATTATACAAATATACGAATAACATATGTAACAATGAACCTGAAGTTCATGAATCTAGATATATTCACTGTTTGGCATGATTGATTGGGTCATCCTGGGTCATAATGATGAGAAGAATTATTAAAAATTCTCACGGACATCCATTAAAGAACTAGAAAATTCGTCAATCAAATGAATTATCATGTGTTGCTTGCTCTCAAGGAAAATTAATAATTAGACCATTACTAGCTAAAGTAGGAATTGAGTCACCTATATTTTTAAAACGAATTCATGGTGACATATGTGGGCCTGTTAATCCACCAAATAGACCATTTAGATACTTCATGGTTTTAATTAACGCATCTAGTAGATAGTCACATGTGTGTTTATTATCAAGCCGAAACCTTGCATTTGCAATATTACTTGCTCAAATAATCAAATTAAGGGTACAGTTTCTTGATTATACAATCAAAAGCATTCGACTTGATAACGCTAGTGAATTTAAATCTCAAGTCTTTTAATAATTATTGCATGTCAATTGGGATAAGCATTGAACATCCTATAGCTTATGTTCATACACAAAATGGTTTAGCAGAATCATTTATCAAACGTTTACAATTAATTGCTATACCATTACTCATGAGAGCAAAACTTCCAATATCTGTTTGGGAACATGCTATTTTGCAGGCAGCGTCACTTATACGCATAAGACCGACATCTTATCATAAGTACTCCCCCACAGGAGCCAAATATTTCCCATTTGCGAATTTTTAGTTATGCAGTATATGTTCCAATTAGACCTCAAAGAAGCTTAGGAATATATGTCGGATTTGATTCCCCATCAATTATTAGATATCTTGAACCCCTGTTGGGTGATGTATTTACTGCACGATTTGTTGATCGTCATTTTAATGAGACAACTTTTCCAATATTAGGAGGAGAAATTAAGAAGTTGGAAAATGAAATTGTCTGGAATGCATCGTTATTGTCTCCTTTAGATCTTCGTACAAATCAATGTGAATTGGAAGTTCGAAAGATAATTCATTTACAAAGCATAGCAAACTAAATGCCAGATGCATTTACAGATGTTAAAAAAGTCATAACCCAGTCATATATCCAGCTGCAAATGATCCATCTAGAATTGAAATCCCAACTCAACAAGTTGTTACAACTAATGAGTTAGCGGTACGCCAGAAGTGTGGTAGACTAATAGGTTCAATAGATAAAAATCCTCAAAAAAAGGAAGGTAATCAATAGTCGAAATGACTCAATTGAAAATGGAAACATTCAAGAAGAATCCCTATGTGACGCCCCGAAATTTCAGATATTTTCCTCTTTATTAAGTACCCGCTCTTTTAATAAGAAGTTTGGAGAAATTAGAAAAAATAATTAATTAATTATAGAAATATCAAAGGAAAGTTTGGGTGCATTAAGTGGTATTTATTTAAGGAAGAAGAAAAAGGAAAAAAAAAAAAGGAGATTTTATCTTAAATTGGGGAAAAGAGAAGATTTAAATTGGATTGGGAAAGGAAAAATTTTTATTTTTGGGTTATTTATGGAGTCTTAATTTAGGTGCTAGGTTAAATTAAAGAAAAGAAAAAGAAAAAGAAAATTCTTTTTTTTTCTCTCTCTCCCTTTTCGTGTACCAGCATCGCCCCCTCCCCGCCCCCCTCCTCCTTCTTCTTCTTCTTCTTCTTCTTCTTCTTCTTCTTCTTCTTCCCTCAAGCAGCCGCCACCCCTTTGTTTCTTCCTCAACCCGACTGCCAGCCGCCTAAAGCCGTTGCCTCCACTCGCGCTGCTCCAAGCCATCGCAAGTCCGTCGCTATCTAAGATTTTAGTCCAAATCTTGGCTTAAGGAATAAAAGTCAGATAAATACGATTCAAACTCATTCACCACACTATCTAAGATTTTAGTCCTATTTATGAGCTAGTAGAAGGACCTAATGAACCTATAGATCATTAGCTCCAACGATCCAAGATTAACCGGCCAAACTCTTTAAGTGATTTTAGTCCCATTTATGAGCTTACTCTCACCTATGCAGATCAAAAGATAATTCTGAATAAACAAGAGTTCATAGATAGCTCAAGATTCAAATCAAGTTATCTAGGTCATCGATAAGTGAAATTAATCAATGTTAATCGTAAATGGTGTTAATACGTAACAGTGATTATTTTAGAGTCAGTCTTACACAATCTTGTAGAATACTCCCGCTCACATATCTCTATATGAACAAATTAGGATCACTTCATTTATGACACCTTACGACATTTGTAACAATCATGAAACAAGCCGTATTCAATAGTGTCTCCAGGAAGAGGTACCCAACTTGATCCATGTACTATAGACTATTTAAGCTACTTACTCGAAATTAATCCTGTTTATGTCTCCACATAAATTCCAAGTACTCATGATAATAGCCAAGGGTTTGTCGTTTAATTGGATTTAGAGTTCAATAAACAATTAATTCACTTGAATAACTTCATATGTACTAAAATTCATTTATTTACAAAAGCTAAAAGTTTTAGGACATACAACCCAACACTGAGAAGAAGACCATGTAAAAGGGTGAGTAGTAATACTCAGTAAGCGATCCACTAATGGGCCTACTAAGTGAGGTTGTTATTCTTTTATCATATGCCCTGTGTACCCAACATAAGCATAGACATAGGCATAAGTAGTGAACTCGAAGGCATGCAGTGATCCTGAAGGTTACAGTTATAAGCCTAAACATAGGTGGTGATCCCGAGGGACACCCAATCGTAAACATAATCATAGTCATAGTCAGTGTACCCAAAGGTTCACATCAAAAAAGGTACAGGACATGATAAATAAGATAACAACCACCGTAACATAACAATCATTACTAACATAAACAACCAGAGTTTCCAGTTCATAGTAGTAAGTTCAATAGACATCGTACCAGTGGACACAATAATCAATGTAGTAATCCAGTCAATATAGTAACCACAATTCAGCCAATAAGTAACCATAGACATCAACATAGAATCAGTAATAAGTCCCTTACCTTGGGATAAGTCCAATCAGCAAGCCAAGCAACATTACCCAACACATGACTTAGTCCAAAACCACCACAACCCAATCAACAAGGAGTCCAACCTCAAGTGCCTTACACCAAACCCACTGGAACTGTAGGTCAGCGATGGTGGAAGGCGGCTGGTTGATAGTGGCGTTGGCAGACATGAAAAAAAATGAGAGGGAGAGAAAGAAACCGGAGCAGCTGTCGGCCGAGGGGCTTGATGACGTCGGGATCCGCAACGGAAGCAGGTCGGTGACAACTGGAAACGCAAATCGACGACGACTGATGGCGGACGACGACTCCCAAGTGAGCAACAACACCTACGTAATGGCAGAGAACCTTCTGTAGACGCAAGCGGTCGGCGGTGCGACTACCCGACAGTGACCAAACGACCCACAATGACGACCTACCCGAGTGAGACGATAGCAATAGCGAGTGGTCGTCAGAGGGAAAAAAAAAAAAGAAAAAAATGCAAGCAGGGGGGCAGTAGCGCATGCAGGGGAGGGGGAGAGAGTAAAATAAAAAAATAAATCTCTTTCCTTTTCCCAATACTAACCCTAACTAATTAAATAATCTATTTCATTTCCCCTCCCCACCCCCCTCCCTTTTCCTTCCCCTCTTCCTTAATAAATAAAACTCAATTAAAAAATAATAATATTTATTTATTATTATTCTTTTCCTCTTCCCCCACTCCTTAAAATCACTTTACTCCACAACCAAAGTAATTATCCAATTCCTTTAAATTTCTTATTAACCTAAAAAATTTCATGTTTAATCAATTATAATCGGGTACTTAATAAGGAGGAAATACCTGAAAATTTGGGATGTCACACATATCTTAGTGCAGTAGGTGCACTAATGTACCTTGCTAACAACACAAGACCAAATATAACATTCTTAGTAAATTTATTAGCAAGATACAGTTCTTCTCCAACAAAAAGACATTGAAACAGAGTAAAGCATATACTCCGTTATCTTCGAGGAGCGATTGGCATGAGTTTGTTTATTTAAACAAATCAAATTTTGATCTAGTTGGTTATGTAGACGCTAGATATTTATTTGATCCGCACGAAGCTAGATCACAAACATGTTATTTGTTTACATATGGAGGAACTGCTATATCTTGGTAGTTTGTAAAACAGACCATTACAATCACTTCCTCGAATCATGTAGAAATTATTGAAATCCATGAAGCTAGTAGAGAATGTGTGTGGTTGAGGTCAATGACTCATCATATTCGTGGAACATGTGGCTTGTCTTCCGGAAATATTTTACCAACGATATTATAAATCAAAGGAGGGTACATAAAAAGAGATAGAAAAAAACATATCTCACCAAAACTCTTTTACACACATGACCTTAAAGAAAATGGTGACATCAATGTTCAACAAATTTTTTCAAAAGACAACTTGGCTGACTTATTTACAAAGGCATTACTCACACCAACATGGCAACATTTGAAAAGTTGGTGCACAAAATTGGAATGCAACGATTTAGAGAACTCAAGTGATGTATTTGTGAGGAGGAGTAGAAATGTTGCACTCTTTTTCCTTAACTATAGTTTTTTTCTATTGAGTTTTCTTAGTAAGGTTTTTAATGAGGAGGTTATTAAAGTATATAAAATAATGTACTTTTTTCCTTCACTAGGATTTTTGTCCCATTGGGTTTTTTTCAAGTAAGGTTTTAATGAGACATTTATTTTATATAATATGGATATCTAAGAGAGAATATTATAAATGTAATATATATTATAAATAACATTTAGTATAGATATCTGCAACATACATAGGTTACAAAGTTTCATAACCTCCCATTGATTTTCATATTGTAACATACATCATTCCATGTCCTATAAATAGTGGTCTATGATGCATTTGTAAGACACACTACAATTGAATCTAATTGTTCTCTCTACTTTCTTATTTCATCTACTTTGCCTCTTTTGTTCTTTCTTTGTTCTTTTTTGATCTTGCATTGTTTTTATTTCATAATAAAATAAATATTTTATGATTTTTAAATAGACTTATATTTCTACTATTTATATACAATAGTAACATTTTGTTGCTTATTTTTTTTATGTCTTATGTATTTTTTTTTTACGATACAATAGAAATATTAATTTACCTCTTATGTCAATATTGAACCTATGGAATGATGAAAATTTAATACTATGATTATAACTCAAAAAAATCTATGACTATTATCAAAGCTGAGCATAATTCAATCAGTATAAAATTTTAATTTAAGGGAAGTTGTTTTTTTTAATTTGCTCTATGATATGTTTATTTTATAAAAAAAAAAATCAAATTATTTAAGCTCAAAGTTTTTTGTTTTTCTTTTATCAACTCTAGAGGTTGGTTGTTTCTCTATAATCCAAGATTCTCATAAAATAGGCATCTTGATTAACATATTTGTTTTTATAGTTATGTAGGATGATCAAACATCTTAAGATGTCCTGACGGGAATATCAAAAGTTTTGGATATCCTCTTGAAACATGTGTTTTCGAGATTTCTAAGGATGATTATATTTTAAATTTTATATTATTTAATTATGTATGTATTCAGAGGAAAGGTTGTCGATTATCCGTTAACATCTTCTTTTTAAATGTAGCTATTAGTTAACATTACATCCTGCGTGTTTATAAGGGAAAAAAATCAATGAAAGATAATAAATCTCATTTGGGTACCTCTTTACTAAAGGCTTTGTGAAATATATATATATATATATACTATTTTTAAAAATTGAAATATTTGAGAACTAACTATTCATTATTTCACATTGAAGGTTGTTTGGAAAGGAATTGTCAAAAGCTCATTAAATGTAGAAAAGGGAGAATAAATGCCACCAAGTTGATTGAGAGAAGAAACATTCAGAAAAACAAATGGTGTAGACCTTCACGGTAAGGTGAGTGCAAAGGACACAGAGAGGGAGAGAGATAGTAGTGTTGTAGCTTGTGTTGGAGGATTGTCCAACAGTTAAGTGTTTTGAAAAGCATAGCCCAAACGAGAATATTAATTCAAATAATAAATAAAAGTCCATCAACAATATAAGTGATAGATCGAATATGTATATTAGTGTACACTTCTATCATGATACAATTCTATCACTCTACATTACAGATAACATCAATGATATACTTTTATCACTAATATGCTTATTTGTTTGAGGTTTGCGTTTAGTAATAAGCTGATAGTTTGTTTTTATATGTAGCCTCCTTTATAATTTGAGACCAAAGAGCAACCAAACCAAAACCTACAATATATGGATGACCTTAGTAAAACTATAAGTATATGGTTTTTTTTTTCTTTTGTATAGAAGTATGTCGCTGATAAACTATGATAGAATTATGATAGAATTATATGTGCAATTTAATTATTATTATAGATAGATTTTGACAAAAATATATAAACTTCTATCACTTTAGAAAATGATGCATTAAAATCTTCAGTGTATAGTTAATTAACTTTGTTGATCACAATGACGCAATCCACATCTCTAACTACCACCGTAGCTTCAGCGGCTTTGTTGCAAGGCCCAACAAGGAGGAGTCTCGAAACTCGCCGGCAAGTCGCTGGTGGGTTATTTGCTTCTAAAAATTATAAAAACAATAATTTAATTAGTTAATTAAGGGACTTGTGGGGCCTTTGCTGAAATTTGATGGGTGGGATTTTGCTTGGAAACTTGTCGGCGATTCTTCTTAAAATTAGAAAAAATAATAATTTAACTTGTTAATTAAGGGGATTTCGTGAATTTTGATGAGTGAGAAATTATTTTAATTGATAAAATTTTTGAAAATATTTATAAATAATAACAAAATATCACAGTCTATCAATTAGTAGTCTATCGAGATATATCACAAATAGACTGGCAAAATTTTTTGTAAGTATTTTGGTTCACTTTTCTATATTTTGAAAACTATTATAAAATGGAGGGAGGAGAAGAACAATCATAATAACATAAGAGAGTAATGAAGAAAAGAAAGTAGAGAATATATATGCATTATTCTCAATTTAGGTGTATTTACAAATGATCTCTACAACCTCTATTTATATGGTTGTGAAAATAATGGTTACAAAGAGTCAACCCTTTTTGTAACTAACACATCGCTACGTCATGCATGACCATTTAGTGAAAGCAATGAAAACTAAGAGACACGGTTTCACACTTTTTAGATAAACTCGGTCACATTTATAAAACGACTGGCTTCTGATAGTTTATTAAATCAACATAGAGGAGAAAGTGCTTTAGCGGGGTACCCCTTAAACAGTTAGGCAAACCTCAAGAAAACAAGGCCGAACACAAAATGTGCCAAAACAAATAAACAAACGGTCAAGTGAATAATCAACACTGCTACCCTACAAGTCCAATATACTATACCCTAAGCTACGATGCGGTAGCAATGACGACAATCCCATGGTACAATCACGGATTCCCTCGATCATACACCTGGCCACCCCGTTCTTTACCTGAAAAGAAAACATAGGAAATGGTGAGTAGTCATACTCAGTAAGAGACCCACTACTGGGCCTAGCTGTTACCCTGTTTGTTGTGTGCGCCCGCGTACCCGACATAAGCATAAGCGTAGGCATAAGCATAGGAAGCGTCCCGAGGGTATGCATTAACTAACATCATAACATGAACATAGGTGGTGATCCCGAGGAACACCCTTCATAGCATAGTACCGTGAGGGTACGGGCACAACAACAAGGCAATCTATGACGTGTCATGGCATAATTAATCTATAGTTGAGATTTCAGAGTCACAACACCTAGGCATGAGAAATGACCTACAATACAACTATTTGACATGCCTGAATAATTATAGCAACAATCATTCGAAACATGGGATCATAGCGACATTCAAAACCAACAATGCCATTAGACAGTATACATCACTAAAACCCGGTAGTAAGTCCCTTACCTGCGAGAGAGAAAAGGATCGACACTGAGCGTTACTGAGCGATACGAGCGTTACGAGTGATACTGAGTGATACTGAGCGTGTCCACGAGACAGCGACTTCCTTACAATGCGGCACGCGCTACGTAGACTGTGATAGTGCGTCGCAGGGAGGGCACGCGACGCGGCAGTGCAGGCTGATAATGCGTCACGGAGAGGACGGGCGACGCGGACTGATGATGCGTCGAAGGCTAATGATGCGGCAACGCGGATTGACGATGCATCGAGGCTAACAATGCAGCAACGCAGACTGATGATGGCCAAGACGCTGTGGCGTGGCAACTATGACGATGCCACAACACTGAGCACTGCGACTAAGGCCACACCGTGAGGGCTGAAGCGCTGCTACTGAGTGACAGGGACAAGCGAGAATATGGCCGACGAATGGTGACTCCAAAGAGGAAAACTAGACTGCCTCCTTTTTCTTGCTACCTCCCCTTCCTTCTCCTCTTCTAAAACGCCCCCCTACGTTCAAAATTCAACCGGGGATCTCTCCCCCAACCGAAAACGGCGCAGCCTCCTGCTGTCTATCAACTCCCTTCACGCTTCCCCCGCTGTAAAACTACTATTAATGATAATTAAGAATTATTACTTTATTTATTTTATTTTATTTTTTAAATTAAAGGGAGGAAATGATTTACCGAAATTAGGGTCGTTACATAAATGGGAGACAAGAAGTTACAAGATTAGATGGGGTGAATGAATAGGACTTGTAACCTATGGAGGTTATGAACATCTACATATAATTACATTTATAATACTCCCCCTTAGATGTCCATAGTATATAGAATACATGCCTCGTTAAAACCTTGGTAGAAAAAAACCCAATAGGAAAAAAAATACTAATGAAGGAAAAAGGAGTACACTATTTTATATATTTTAATGATTGACCCATTAAAAACGAAAAACCCAACGAGAAAAACCATAGTCAAGGAACAAATAGCAGAATGAGTTTACTCCCCTCATGAAAACATCATTTGACATCTCATAGTCGTCACATTCAAATGTTGTTGTGGATAAGGTCTTCATAATAAGTCTGCCAAGTCATCCTTTAAAGAAATTTGTTGGACCATGATGCCACCATTTTCTTCAAGGTCATGAATGTAGAAGTTCATATGTGATGTTGTTTTCATATAATAACATTCTTGATCATCCTCATGAATAGTCAAGATTTTAGTAGTTATAATTTGCCTCAAAGACTGCCATAATATAAAAAATCTTACAAATTAAATAACTTGTTTAAGATCTAGCTCTTATGGGTTAAATAAATAACTTGTATCTTCACAACCAACTAGATCCTAATTAGATTTGTTGAAAAGAAAATAAATCAATGTAAACTAATTTTCAAATAAAACAAAATATATGTTCGACTCTACTCCAATTTCTTTATATCTATGTAACAAAATGACTAAAAATACTAAAAACAGCCAATATATAGCTAGTAAAGATATAAATACACTTATTTCTCAAAACTATGGTTCTTCACGACCTAAAATTCATCATTATCACACCCTTAGATTGGATGACATATCTTTTTTAGAACCACCATAAGACTATTCAATGATATAAGTAGTCCATATAAGATCTTGTATGTATAATTTGATGCAATCTCATCTGCTTTATGCTTTATTTGCAAGCCAAGGCAAAACTTTGTTTTTAGAACTTTAATTTCAATTTTTTTCTTCAGAAACTTTATTACCTTTGAATTCTCTTCAAGAGTTTCCATTATATATTCAGATCATTAACATATACATATATAGTAAATCTTGACCATGATTTCTTTATAATATCATATGGACACATAGAGTTATTTTATAACCTTATTTCAAGAACTATTTTAAAAGGTGACTATATCACAGTCGTCATAAATGTTTTATAAGAATTTTTGTGATAAATATAATTCTCTAAAATTTGAATTATATGTTTCTAGTAACTTTAATCCTTCGAGGATTTCCAGAAATAAATATCCTAATTAAGAGATTCATATAAATGTGGTATGACTACATCCTTAAGATGTATGTTAAGTTATTCATACATAGCTAGATAAACTAGATATATCATGCTAGTGTATCCACCATTAGAGAATATGTTTCCTCATAATCAAATATCAACGTTCCTTGCGAGAATGATTGTGGAATCTATCTAGCTTTGTATCTTGTGACCTTATTTTATTTATTTTTCTTACAAATAGTCGTTTGTATCCCAAATGTTAGACATTCTCTAATGTCTAGATTACTAGTCATCAGGATTGAAAAATGAGTTGATTTCTATTAGATTGTTTCTTTCCAAATAAGTCAATCATTTCTATGTCGATATTTTTCAATATATCAAAGTACATCATACTCATTTTCATAAATAATATCATGAGCAACATCGCATGCAAAAATGTTAACTTTTATAAATATGGTTCCATCTTTTCCTGTTTTATTAAGATCTCATTATTTTCCTCATCTTCTTTGATATTCTTATGAGTACTCATATTTAGGATTTCTTCTAGAATATCCATATTCTTAACTGAGTCATTTTGATTATTGACTACTTTTTCTAGGATCTTTATCTTTGGAACCCACTTGTCTATCATGCTCCAGGCATGGTGCAGACACTTATTATATCAATATTTTCTGGTGTATTTACAACCAATATATGTACCTTAGTCACTTTTTTGCAACTGTAGATGTTCTGTAAATACATATAGCATTTGATTTGCAATATTTTACAAATAACTTATCTTTTGAACTTTTAGTTCAAAGTGATCTGTATAATGATCAAAATGAGACAGAACTTATGCATTCCATTGAATTTTCTTTTTCCAACTTCTTAATTATTCCCCCTAATGTTGGAAAAATTGTCTCTAATGACACTTTTCAGTACATATATTATCCGTTAAGGGTTCAAGATATCTGACAATAGATGTAAATTCAATTTCAACATATAGGATAACTTCTTTCAAAGCACTTAGAATGATGTGGTGGAGCAATTTAAACATTTGCTACACATTAAAAAATTTGCATTTGAAATATATTTGGCTTCTGGCCATAGTCTATTTATAATAATCTGATGACTTAAACCTATAAAGAACATTGCATACAAAATAGCACAATCCCATACTGATCTTAGAAGTGTTTCTTTCACAAATGGTTTCAATAAAATATTTTGTGTATCAAACATAAACTTCAGGATATTCTAAACTTATCTCAATTAATATATAATAATTATCAAATATTTGAGATGTAAACTCACCACCATTATCAAGATGAATCTTTTTAACCTCAAAATCACGAAATTATGCTATGAACTTAAAATTGATTTGAGCAAGGGACCATCTACTAGATGCTAAATGTTCCACTTTGTGGTTTGATAGGTCTATATATGTGTGTGTGTATATATATATATATATCATCATGAGTATTCATTCTAAAAAGGCTAGAGATTGAATCTCAATTTTAGTTGGTGAGTGTCTAAAGCATCTTCAGGTTCTTCAAAGGATGTCCATTTAAATTCTCAATAAATAGTTTTATTACTATGGACTTGACATTTTATCATATCAAATAATAAATATATTTGGATGAATGAATTACGTATTCACTGTTGCATATATTGAATTACACAAATATGTGTATAATACTTTCTAGAAGAAAAAGTATACAACTTTAATGTAGTTCTCACTATGAGAAAGTAGATATAATATATATGTATCATATATTATTCTTATTATTAATCTTTATATGATAACTTTTACAACATTTTGCTCCTATGGACGTCTACTTTCTAAAACATTGAATCAAATCTACAAGACTTGATATTGTATTCGCTTTTGCTTTTAGCATTGCCAGTTTTGATAAATATTATCTACTTTCAAATAGAATGTGTACTGATACACTACCTGCCCAAAGATAAATTTTTATTATTTATATTCTCTACAAGAGACTCAAACAAATTTGTAATAACATATTGTTATGTAATTATCTCTTCAAGTATGGTGGTTTTTTATTAAAGAAAATGAAACATTCAATATGTCATATTTGAGGAGGTTTCGAAAATTAATAATCTCTTCAGGAGATTTGCAAATTTTGCTTCCACACATTGTTTTTATTTTCACTATTTTAAGCTTTTAAAGTTGAAAAATAGTCAAAATGTATGACAGGTACATGACTTATACCACTTTTGTATCACATCAAAATGTAGAACTGTATCTTTTTAAATTCAATTTTAAATTATTTATAGTCGCCCTCAATATGACTAATTACTTACTCTTCTATTATGACCTTGACCATAATTATTAAATATTACATTATTCACTTTAGGGAATAATATCAAAATAGTTGGTCAAGGTTCATCATAAAATGCTCATTCATTGTATTCATATTCAAGAACGATATCGTATCTGCTCATTGCAAAATTTACAATATCTTTCTTGATATTGCTACTATATGAACATTTTTGTATTTAAAAAAGTATGTTTTTCTCTACCGGGTGATCACTAATTAAAAATCATCTATTGATTTAAAATCTTGCAACTGCAGGTACATTTGATCAGAGTCATTCTTAGTTTAAAATCATGTATCTTCAGGTACATTTTATCAAAATGGGCACGTATTAAATTTATGCAACTTCGAGTGCACCTAAATCATAATTAGCTTTAGAAAAAGTAATTAACCAATAATCTTATCTGACCAATAAATAGTTCAACTGTGAATTTTAGAGAATCATTCACATAAAAACTAATATAAATGAATATCAATGTTAAGTTTTCATGACAAAGGTATCATATATGCACCATGCTTCACACTCACTTTTTTTTTTTTTTTTAATCATTAATTCTATTATGAAAATTTAAAACATGACCTCAATATGTTAATAAATAAAACAAAATTGAGAAACATGTTATACAAATCATCAATTACACAATAAAATTAACATAATTGGTAAGCTTAAAAAAAATAAGAATTTAAAACTTAACATATTAATAATAAACTTAAAATTACTTATGTATATTCATAACAATTACAAATAGGAAGTAACTATTTGAACTATATAAATTGAGTGACTATTATACTTAAATACTAAAGCATGAACATTAAGATAGATTCAAATATAATCCATGATAACAATGATTAACTTTTATCGAGCATAATATGTAAAATAATTAACAAAAAAAACATGTTAATCTTGCATATATATATATATATATATATATATATATCACAATGCATAAAAAATTATCAAGCAATATCAATTTAAACATGCATATAGGCACTTATTTATGATAAGAAAGAAATAAATAAATAACATGCAATCTTAAGTAATGATATAATATACAAAATACCAATATGGTGTTAATTAACTTTAAAATGATCAACAACTATATTAGATAAAATGATATAACATTATATTAGATAAAATGATATAACATTAAGATGAATTTTATGAATGATAGAAATATCAAACTTAGATAAAATAAGACGAATCACATGATAAAATTTTTTTACAACGAATCAAATCAACTTATTCATAATATGTTACTCACAAACATGAATAATAAGATGAATTTGATTATAAAGTTATGATTAAAAAAATAATAATTTTGCAACAACATGACAATATGCATAAAAGAGTATATTGTCAACATTTAAACTATACACAATGTATATATGAGGTATTTGATACATATACATTGTGTATATATATAACATTCATAACTCAAACACACAAAACAAAAATAAAAACAAAAATAGCCTACCTTTTACAAATGAAATTGGTAGAGATTCGTGCTGATAAAGTGTTATAAAATGGAGAGAAGAGCAGAACAAACATAATAACATAAGAGAGAAATGAAGAGAAGAAAGTGAGAATATATATGCATTATTTTCAATTTAGGTGTGTTTCCAAATGATCTCTACAACCTCTATTTATAGGGTTGTGAGAATAGTGGTAACATAAATGAAGGACAAGAAGTTACAAGATAAAATAGGGTGAATGAATAAGACTTATAACCTACGGAGGTATGGACATCTACATATAATTACATTTATAATAAAAACAACCCTTTTTTTTATTTTATGAGATAATGAAGTTTTGTGATTGTGTTTCGGATTGGAGCAGTCTGGTGGGTCAGAGTGCACTAGGTTGAAGGGGCAAAATCATAATTAATAAATATAAAAATAAAAATAAAAATAAATAAATTTAGTTGGTTACATTTGTCCTAAAAAATTTGTTATATTAATAAGCATTAGAACCAACATCGATCCAGACCACTAAAATGAAAAGAATTAGAATTTTGTTTACAGAACTGATTGAAAATAGTTTCTACATTTGTTATAATAATTAGTAATGTTTAATAATATCAGACATAATCAACTCGTAGTAGTTATATAAATAAGCAAATATTCACAAGAATTAACCACATGAACTTTAACTCTGAAATATATACCTCAAGAATTAACCAGTAGATTGTTGAGAAAGAAATTGAAAATGCTACAATCATGTTTCACTAAATAACTGTTAAAAAAATTGATTAAAATAGTTTCCAAACAAGACCAATTCTTAAATCACAGAATGACTCAAAGACTTAAACTAATGATATATATTGAATTTATTTTCATCCATTAGTTTGAGTTTTTGAGTCAATCGGTGATATATCTAAAGCAAGTAATCCATGAGGTCTTGTGTCCAAACCCCTATAATATTATTTCCTCTCCGTTAAATGATATAATATTAAATTTATCTTTACTCATTTGCTTAAGTTTTTGGGTCAACCGGTGGTTTCACTCGGATACTACAAAGTCCCACATGCTTGGACTGAAAACAAGAAGTAATGAATAGGTGGGAAAACAGTGTTATTAACAAGTGAAATACATTATCAATTAAGAGCCCAAAACAGATATGGCAGCAAAAGTAACTATTAAGTAGCAGAAGGCCGCAGAAGTGAGAGCCTAAAATACAATAGCAATAAGTATATGAAGAATCATCATACCTATCAACAATTCGTATGCATATACATACAACTTCTGATTCTGCTATAAGTTCTCGGAAGTGTGAACTCAATCAAGGCCCTTCAGAAACACTTTAACCGCATTAACTAACACTTGATCTAATTGTAACTTAACTCCCTTGACCCTTTTCTAATCTCCCCCATTACATCTTTCAAGTTCCATGTACAAATAGACAAAACTCTCAGCGGACACAAGAAACTCCATTGCAGACAATCAACCAAATGACAAACAATATCAGACATACAGCGGCATCGACAGCAAGAGCAATCCTCACGTGACGCCACCACCTTCTCCGGACGCTTTGTGAGTTCGATCTCCTCAGTGGATTGCTGTCTTTCTGTACCGGAATTGAAGATCCCGATCCACCTTGATTACTGGATTCCAAAGGGACTGAATCAATCTTCAAACCTCTATCTGTAGATTTTCTGTGCTCCTCCATCTCAATACCTCTCATTGTTATCACATGGTCCTTTCCCTTTTTTTTCTCTGCTTTGTTCGACTTCCCCAGCAGAGGGGCTTTCGTGGAAGCCAAAACGTCGACTTGGCCATTCACGTTGCTTGGAGATGGAGACAGACCATTGTTTGAGGAGGGTGTTTCAGCCATCCAATCCTTACTATTGTGGGAGACATTCTCCAACGAGGTGATTAACTTACAAATTGCAGGCACTAGCTGTTCCTGCAGACCAATGGAGTTCATACTTGAGAAATTCCCTCGTGAACCCTTCTTTGCTACCCTTTTGAATTCATCTCTCAACTGCTCTAGAAACTGGAGAAGAGCTTGATTGCCAATAACTTCATCAGCAATAACAAAATAAATATACCCATCTTTCATCAAGAACCCAAAAATCTTTTTACCCAATGTTTCAAAATACCACTTGTGGTAGGGAGGGGCATTTTTCAAGCATAAATCAGCTAAATTCTCAATCTCCTGCTCACCACTACTATACACATAGAGCATACGTTCGCCCCTTGAAACAGAACAGTAGTAAATTTTGCTATGACTCGGATCCATTTGAAGGATGGAAGATTACCAGCAAATTCGGCAGCACACAGAAGCAACTCCTACAAATCAAGGCTAAACAAACACCTATTCACTATCCACCTTTCATTTCAAAGTATCTGGACCTTCAAGCACAAAATTGCAGGTAATTTTGGCGAATTCTTCCAGAAACCAAACAAATTGCAAGTAAATTATCGGTTACAGATCCAAAGCAATTGGAGAAAAAACGAAAGCGTTTTTCTTTTTGCTACGAATTCAGAAGAAACCACCCTGCTCCGCTAGGTTGAATATTCTGCCATTAGAAGATTGATACACAGAAAACAAGCTGAGCATAATCGACTAACAGATTGTCTACAAATGCATTAACAGTTCTAAATAAGAAACAATACAGAAATCAAATTGAAGAGATTATTAACACAAACCGCCTGAAATAGTAAATAATCAAATCAAACAAAAAAATCAAGACCATTAAGTAGTCAACGATCAAGTAAGTTCAGTTCCAGATGACATAAAACAAACAGCCATACCATCAAAATCCTGAACCGAAACCCCCAAGTAAAAAAAAAAAAATATGCAAAATAGAATAATCACCTCAACCAAATTCCGCCGCCGAGAGAGAGAGATCGTGAAAAAATTCTATGAAACAACCACAAAATAGGCCTCCGAATCATTCAGAATCTGAGAGATAATGAACGGGGAAGACACTGGAGAGGAAATTACGAAGAAAAAGTTTCCAATTCGGACAAATCGCTAGGCTTCTCATTTTTGACTCGTCCCGCTGTCTGGAAGACTTGGAGTGAAGGTAAAAATCGACGAGGATTTTTCTCTTTTTAGGGGAATATAGAAATACGTACGCCTTTGTATTAGCATTTCGTATGTTCTTAATCATCGCATCTATGTCTTTGTAAATTTTTAATTAGTTCTTAATTAATTTATGCAGAATCAATATGTGACGTTTTTAGCTTGCTTTTTGAGTTAACGTAAGAACACAGAAAGAATTATTGTGTTTCCTTCAACTAGAAGGAGGGCATAAGGATCAAAGTGCCTCTATTTTCAAATGAATTCTAATGAATTTCAAGTAATTATATCCACGGACTAAAAATTAAGTGTAATGTTTTTGAAATCCAATTGATGGGCACAACTAATGATATAACTTTATGGGTTGGATTGACGATAATTTATGTTGAGCTACATTAAAATTAAAATTTTAGATTATGTTTAGATTTTTTTTTTTCATTAAGAAAGATCACTTATGTTAATTTCATCCATAGAAAATTGATTATAGGTATATCAATTACCATTGAGTTGAGTTAATTCCATTGGACTATATTGTAAAACATTATGTAAAAGAAAAAACTTGAGGCTCGTGCACCTATCTCTCCTCATGTAAACTATAGTTTTGATTATTCAATTCCTAATTTATGTGGTAATATTTTTTCCCTGGCATTGTCAAATCAGCCTTTTCAAAGTTAAATCATTATGGGAGAAAAAAAAATCTCATCGAATCAAGAATACAGTCTATATACATATCAATTTCCAAATGATACAGTCATGTTCACCTTATAATCTTCAATTAAAAAAGACATTCTTAATGAATTATAAATATTTAAGTTTTATAAAACATTTAATAACATAATAAAACGCCCTTTAAAGTATAACTAAATAAACGACTTAAGAGTAGTGAGTTGAGCCGTAGTTCACCTTTCTAATTGGAATGGAACCATCTCAAACGTCAATTCAAGTTGGAAAAAGAGAATTCAATAATGTTTCTAAAAAAATTAAAGCATTTTCTTTAATGTACCACCAAACCCCATTAGGAGATTGAAAAGGAAAGATTACCGTTGTGGTCCATTTAAAGTTTGTATATAGATTTTATTTTTGCCCTTCAATTTCAGAACTTGGCATTACAAAGGTTTATAATTTATTGATGAAGGTAGGTTACACATTCAATAGTCAATACAATAATGCAATGAATAGAATAATATCCTTGCATCAGTTCATTCTGTAATAGTGATCAGCCCAGCTTTTATGACATTTTGATCGAACTTTCATCCAGAAAACTGTAATCATACCATTACAAAGCGAAGCAACTGAAAACAGATGACGGGCACCGACCGAGCACAGTAATGCCTTTGTGATACATACAAAGGAACGTTACCGTGTTATTGAGAGTCACCAAGTTTCCAGGAAATGCACTTGAGAGGAAACCCCTGATCATCGGATCTAAGAACGATCAGCACCATTTCTGGGATCCTTAATCAGACATCTCTCACCTTCAGTCTGATTTCTGAGTGTGAACGAGGTGACTTCTTTGGGCTTGAAGCAACGGTGCTGAACTTGCGGACCAAAAGCTTGAAACATGGTAAAAACAACAAATATCCAATGCCCAGAATAAAGGGTGCAGCAACAAGCCATCCCAACAACTGCCAATATTGATACAAAACTTTCATCCAGTTTACTAATTTGAATGAAGCAACTGAGCAAAATGACAATATACGAACAGACGTTCTCATATCAGAACTGAAAATGTTGAGAATCAGCACAACCACAGGGAAATATAAACTTGATTGGTGACATGGTTTTAGTGTTGGGGCTAGCTAATAACAGATAATTGATATATTTGAGGACACCGTAAGACACAATCAAACACCAGGGATGGTTGGTTAGGTTCTCCAATTACTTGACATGGCAGGTATATCATATGAAGGGAAGAATGAGCAAAAGATGGCTGATGTTCATTTAAAACCCTAGAACAAGATTACTGGAGAAAAGGGGAAAAGAAATATACAGAACACAAATGACTATGATAAAAATACAGCAAGCAGTTCGAGGTTTTGAGGGCAAGTGAGAGGAGAAATTGACAATTGGTAAGAAACTAAGTTCATGCATCTTTCCATTTCGCCATTGTTGAATGCCATACCAATGAGTGAAATGAACAATACACTAGGTGCATCTTGACAAATCTACTGTCTTCCTGTTATGAAAGCGTTCATTGTGATACATGAGTTGGTCTTTCTTTTTTGTGAAGTGAAGGGGTACGCAAGTTGCCCTTTCACTCTAATGTGTGTATTCCAAGGAAGTTAAGACTGTAAGAAGTACTTGTTACCCTCATCTAACACATTGAGACCTCATGCTTTCATACTTGTGTCAAAGCAATCCCGAACCTCCATATGCAAACCTTGATCCCCCCCAAATTCCATCTGCCACACATTTGTTCGTTCTAAGCCGAAGTCTAACTTCTCTAACTCAGAGAAATATTTCACAATCTATAACATTCTCCTTGGAGCGATCTAAACATAAATATGAGTTTTCTCAAGAAAAGTTGGAGATTTAGTGTCAACAAAACCTGAGCTGACCTTATTGTGTGCCCAGCTGATAACAACACTTCAAAACGGATCTGTTATAATGCAATCATCTAGCTTCTCAAACCAATTCAATTCACTCATTGAAGCATTTGATCTTGAGAACGGTAACTAATAGGTGATCAGATCTTATAGTCTAATCCTGAGCAAAGACCTAGGGTAACAATAATAATTGATAACCCTGCATGCACAGCACTGATATAAGAATGTAGAAGAAACCTTACCACATGAGCAATACTCAATAGTACTTCATGTGAAGCTTGGCCAGTGAAAACTTTCTTCAAAGCATCAGGTGTAAATGGGAAACGAGCTCCACCAGAAATAGCTTCACCGAAGCGCAAGAAAGGCACCACCAAACTTCAGAGAAAAGAAAAAATCAAGAAATGACAAGGATGAAACATCGCCAAGCCTCTGACTCAAGAGATGCACACATATATAAATTACATGAAAAAGTTCAATTTATAAGCTTTTCCCTATGGAAAAGAACCCCTTCACATCAGAATATGGGGATAAGCTCCAACTCTCCAGTGTTTGTTTTTATTGTGATGTAAAATACTGAAAGCATACAAGTACCTCAATTCTATCGGAGTAGCAATAAAGTTAGCAAGCATCACTGTTGGAGCATGACAAAGAGATCCAAGAAATGCAATAGCAAACCCGCATAGGAATACAGTGACCCCTGTGTTAATGAAAAATAAAATATCAAATTAATGGAGGTACAAATTTCACACGTTATTTTAACATAGATAAACCTAGAGCTAACCACATAAACTGAAGCAAAAAAATTATCCTGATATCTCTAACAAGTCCTTCCCATAAAAAAGTAGTTAAGTGACAAATAACAATAACCAAGAAAAAGAATAAGAGAATGAATGGACCTTCTGCAATAACCCTGATACCATCTATCCTTGAATTCTATATTATTTTCGTTTCTATCTAAAAATAATAACAATGCCCACTAGTACCTAAATTATACTCACCTTTTCCCATTTTTGACATTTTGTCAATCTCAAATGTTCTATACTGGTTTTAAGACAAGGTCTGCTTAAATGTTTGTATTTACCTGAGGATTTAAATACTACTAAGCTTTTAACACCAATCAAATAACAAACCAATATCGAAGAAACAATGATGGGCAGGAAATACATACAGGAATAACCAAGAGAGTAAAGCTTCCATCCTTTCTTAATATAAACTTGAACACATTAAACAACTTCACATCTTTAGAAACATAATGCAGTTAAATGTAAAAGCAACAGAGTGAATTAGTCTCTCTATTGTAAAGGATATATATACCGCATATAGGAAACAATCCCAGGGTTATGCCTAGAGCTGCAGAGAATGCCAGTTGCTTCGGCTCTGCACCCCTTCAACAACAAAACCAAGAAGGGCGAGTAAAAAAGTTTTAGTAATTTCTTCAAGGACCATCGTCAGAAAATTAAGAGAATAGCTTCCCACCATTTGCCTCATTGAGAAAAAAAGGATAAAAAAAACTCCTAGAATCCATTAAAGAAAAAGGGAAAAAGTAATTATTGAAGTAACTGAAACCAGCATTTTTTTTTTTAATTTCTTCTCCTTAGGGATATGCCATTCATTCAAGCCTAGAAGGCCAGAAATTCAAAATAAAATCACAATATGCTTCCAATCAAAGACAAGGTGTAAAATGCCAAGCAATATCTGATCGTCAGATTAAAAATCCCATGCAAAATTTGTACCAAATGAAGAACATAGTCTATCAAATTCCTATCCAGCGAACTTCATTGCTCAAATAGAAATAGAATATTTGAAAATTCAAATGCGCAGTGAGAGGAAGAACCTTTGGAGGATTTGGAGGAGAGGATCGACGATCTTCTGGTTAAACCAACTGGTCGGACGGGTCTGTCCTACTGTTGCCATCTTCACCTCCAACTAGATTGAAATTACAGAAATCCTTGTCTCCTCCTGGAACCTCAATCGAAACAAAAAACCGAATCGAATACAGAGATTTCTGAGAAAGCTCTATTAATCTCCCAGAAAAAGAAGAAACGCCAATTCTTTTGTTTGTGGTTGATCACTCTTGAACTGGATTTGGTCGAACGACCATGAGAGAACAGTAACCTTCCTCTTCCAACAATATTATTCCTTCCCCTCCTCGGAAGTCCAGAGAAGATCGATAATTTCTTTTGATTTCTGTTCGGTGGACCACCGTCGACCAGATTAGGGGCGATCGATTTGTTGCGCATTGCCACGCTTCATAAATATTCCGATTTAATTTTTAAATTTACATAAATTTTGTTAATTAATTAAAAGAAGAAAAATTTATTGTTTGGATTATTTTTAAATGTTTTTCAACTTGGAAAATTATTCTAAATGACACAACTATTAGAAAATATTTACAAATATAGTAAAATATTACTCTTCATCTATAATATACTGTGATAGATCGCAATTGACTACTATCTCTATATCTATCATGACACAAATAGTACTCTATCATAGATAGATAGTAAAATTTTGTTATATTTGTAAATATTTTAGTTCATTATTCAATATTTGAAAACAACTCTTTCAAAGTTTCTTTTTTATTTAAACACTTTTGATGAGAAGTGTTTAAAATGAAGACACTAATGACTTTCAAAATGGTTGTCAAATATAAGGAAAAAAAACAAAAATATTTACAAATATAGTAAAATTTTACTATTTATCTGTGGTAGACCAGGATAAATTTGTCTATCTTTGTCATGTTAGACAAAGATTGTAACAACCCAATTTTTTTAACTAATAAGACGTCGCTCTATGCATACATGGTCATTGTTGAATTGAAGCAAAATAAATCAATTAAATCAAGATACATGAAATAATTTTCTCGGGGTCTCCTTCAAAACATAAGTTCAAAATTTATATAAAATATATATTAATTTAGACTAACAACTTGGACAAGAACTTAAATCATGAGAAATCATATGCGGAAGCGATAAACTGGTCCCATGCCACGATCACAGATTTTTCTTGTCGTTTGCCTAACTGTCATTGCCTTTACCTAACAAATGTAACATAGAAAATAGTGAGTATAAAAGTACTCGGTAAGTGACCCAATACCCGACCACTAGGTAAACATGCTATCTTCTTATCATAAGAAGATATGTTCATAACATAAGCATAGACATAAACATTATAAGTAACAAACCCGAAGGCACGCAATCATATGCAGAAGCGATAAACTGGTCCCAAGCGACGATCACAGATGATTCTTGTCATTTGCCTGTCTGTCCTTACCATTACCTAACAAATGTAACATAGAAAATACTAAGTATAAAAATACTTAGTAAGACCCAATAACGAGCCACTAGGTGAACCTGCTATCTTCTTATCATAAGAAGATATGTGCATAACATAAGCATAGATATAAACATAAGCAGCGAACCCGAAGGCACACAATTATAGGTAGTGAAGCTGAAGGTCATAGGTGGCAAGCCCAAGGAACACTCGTCATAGTCATAGTAAGCAGTGAACCCAATTGTATCATAATCATAACTTCAACCACCATAGTAACCATACAAAAATTCGTACATAGAGCCATATATCTTGTTCATGCCTAAAAAGTTTATTGGCACCCAGCACGTTGGAATGCATAAATCTTGGCATAAATAGCGCAGTTAGGGCGTCGATTCGTAAGCGAACCATTAGTAAACCACCTACCTTGGATTAAGTCTTTTCCAAGCAACCAAATCTTACAAAACCTTGAATTAAAATCCTAAACATAAATCCAAACTTAAATTAAATCTTTTAGGCCTGAATCAAAATACAATTTACTCAACAATTAAACCAAATAATCTTATGTCACATCTCCTCCCAAGTTATTCTCTTAACCAGGGAAAAGATGTAAGGACACCAAACATTGACCCTTTTACAATATTTACTGTCAAAATATTACTTCTTCTCTCGATTAACATGCATAGTTCAAATAAAATACATGATAATTAATGTGGCAATTTAGAGTTTGCTTTACAAAATAGAATATCTACAACTTATATTTAATCCTAACTCAAAAAGTACTTTAACTAAGGCATGACAGACCTCAACTTCGCATAGCAACAGAAACTTTGTTGCCACCTGAAAAAGAAACATAAAAAGAAAGGATGAGTTTTACAAGCCTAGTGAATGGTCAACATATAACTAGGGTACACGCCCCTAGCATGATATCACAATATAACTATAAGTAATAAAACATAATCAAGAATAACTAAAGTTATCTATTCAAACCTCCATGATCATACACAACCCGATACCGTATTTTATTATGCTGACTCACTCTAGCACAGCTACTAAATTCGTCCTCTATGTGCATATAGTCTTATCTTTGAGGGATCAGAAGCTAGACCCGTTGATCCTCTGACCATCCCACAAAAAATACCTCCCACAGGATTAGGAACTAGGTTTCCGACACCCCTGACTATCCCGTGAGGTTTTAACCTCAGCATAAATTTAGAAACTAGATCCTCAAATTTTTTGACCATTCCTTGCGCCCTTAATTTCCTTATCAAGCACTCGCAAGCAGATATAGATAACAAAAATATCTCTAATTCAACCAGATTATCATATTACTTAAAGTAACAAACTAGTAACCACTCAAAGTTAATGGAGTTCTTAGTTCTTTAGAGCCTCCTTCTCCTACTTCGAACTCAAGTTTAGATGGGTTTGGAAGCCTTTTGAAGCTTTGGAAAACCTTCTGGAACTCCTGAAAACACTTTCTTGGACGCAGGGCACATGGATGCAACACAACCCTCAGTTGTACGACAGCTCCCTCTTGGACGTAACGTTAATTAGGTTGGACGCCTGGTTGCACTTCTTGAATGCCTAGAATTCTTCTTAGATGTCTGGTTTTCCTCGGAATAACTCTCAACTTCGCTCAACTAAGCTCATAGAATGATTTTTTTGGTGAATGTAGAAGTGACTTCCTGAGCCTATTTATAGATCTTCCTTGAAAGGCCTAGTCACCTCACTTTAATCCTTAGCTTGACACATAACTTGGTACATGTCCTATAGCATGCGTTCATGGCCATGCACAATGACACTTCCTATTTGTGAGATGTTGAACTCGAAGCATACCACTTAGCACCTCATTTCCCCCCTTGCCCTGCATCCAACTCTTGCTCGGAATAGGATTTATGCGTCCAACTCTCCCCTCCATGCGTCCAACTTATAGGTTTCTAGGGTTTGTGCTCTTTTGCCCTCTTATACTTCATCCGACTATTTAACACTTAGTCAATTTCTTCCCAACACCAAGTATGTGTCCAACTCCTTTGGTTTTGGCCTACAAACCATGTGTTTCAACCTTGTATTTTTCTTAGTCTTGTTCACTCGCCAACAATTCTATATCATGCATCCAACTTGGTTCTAAGGTTACTATACTTAGGCGAATTATCTAACCATAAAGCCTTCTATGTGTTTTCATGAACTCACCCTTGACTTGTCTTAACTTGCTCTTCCATTTAACCTAACAAAGGCTTCCCAATTCTCAAGTTTCCTCCTTCCCATGCTTCTTTAACACTTAGAAATTTTCCTTCCTCTTCCAAGCCGTATGTGTTCATAGCATATGTTTTCCAAGCATAATTGTGACACTTAGAAATTTTCACAATTCACTTGCCTCCTTGGTCCAACCATTGAAAATCACCTATTGTGGTTTTCTCCTCAACTCTTTTAGGACTCATTCTCTTCTCAAAACTCAAGAATATTTTTCTCCCTACCTTACCCTCAACACAGTGTTACCTCATTATATGCCCAAATTTTCTACTTAAAAATTTTTCTAACTCCACAGGCTTGTGCTCAACTTTTCCTTTATACTCTTCTAGTTCTTTCTCTTTTTAGCATATAGATACTAGGTCAGAATTTTGGGTTTCACATCTTACCCAACCCAAATTTTCAGCCACCAAGAACATTCCAAAATATTGTTTACCCACCAAAATCGACCCTTTAACCCGCTTGGACAGCTTGGTTTCGGTTCCAAAATTTTCTTGAAGCTTGAATCAAAATAGGCTTGACCAAATCTTGAAATTCCAGCGTAACCCACAAAGAACAAATGACACCGACGAAGCTGAACGGAGAGAGAGTGGCTGGGCGACAGCTTGCAAATAGTGAACCAAAATCCGAGATTGACTTATATATATATATATATATATATATATATATATATATATATTTCTTTAAATTCTCTTTTCTTTTCCTTTTTCCAAAACCCTATATATATATTCAAATTTCTCTTTTCCTTTTTCTTTTTCCAAAACAAAACACAACTTATTTAATATAATTTTCCTTAATCCATCAAATCAAATCTTTTCCAACCACCACTTAATAATTTATTTGACCAAAATATCTTCCAACAAATCAATTCCTCAACTTAAATTCAATTCCAACTCATCTCATTTTTTTCTTAAACTAACCAAAATCTTATATTTATAAATCCACAACTTAAAATTCCAACCTATCTTAAATTAACCAATTTCCTAAATCTCACTCAATTCTAAATCTTCAAATTGAAAACAACTTTAAATCCCCCACAAATAAATTCGATTTTCTCAACACAATCAATTAAACCTTAAAATTCAAACAATTACCCAAATAATTCAAGATAATTAATTTAAAATTACCTGAAAATTTGGAATGTCACATAGATAGCAGACTACTATTATTTGTAAATATTTTCAATAATTTTGTCATTTAAAATTATTTCTTTTAATTATTTATAAATTTTTGTTTTCAAAATATACATTAATTACACATTATATTATCATTAAATTCAGATTGTCATTTAATAAATTTTTTTTTACTTTAATTATTAAGTAATATAGTATATATTCCTACAATTAAGGAATATGATAGTTATATTATTTCATATTTAATTTTCGTATTATTTTATAATTAAAATATCAAAAAGTTTAGTTTTTGTTTATAAAGATTTTTTCCCAATTATTGAAATTTTGTCTATTTTCTAAATAGATTTTAGATAGAGTTATTTTTAAATATAGCAAAATGAGCTAAATTATTTACAAATAGAGAAAAATTTCACTGTCTATTAGTGATAGACGAGCGATAGACGTCGAGATAGTGAACTTTTTTTTTATATATATTTTAAAATAATTTGATACTTTTTCTATTTATAATAATTCTCCTTTTGGATATTGATTTTTGAAGTTTTTGTTTTTTAAGGATATTTTCTTTCCCATTAGTTACAAACTTGTCTTTTTACAGTTTTGAATTTGACTTAAAATTCATAATCCCTACTTTCGGTGGATTGTATTTAATGCAGAATTATGGTTACAAATATTCTTATCATCAATGTTTTATTTTTTATATTTTTATACGAGGTTTATTTCAAATATATATAATGTTATTTCAAATATATACAAGGTTAATTCTAAATGTATTTAGAACAAATACAAATTTAACGTTGTTATATAATGTATATTGCATATTTTAATTTTAGTCGCATTTCTATTAAGATATATGTATATTTCATATACTTTGTCATGTATACACATGTACATATTTGAAATTGAGATATATATTCCACATATCTTGTCATACATACACATGTATATTATACTAAGGTAGATGACATCCTCATATTATTTGAAATAAACCATATAATATATAAATTGAAAACAGAATGTACAAATAAGCTCATATATATTATGTATTATAGGTCACATTGCTTTCTTGTTTGAATTTTGGAAAACAACTATTTAATGCACATGAATATGATATATTTTCAAAGATTTGATTTTGAAAAAAAACGGGGTCGAATTAAATATGAAGTTTAAGACACAATTTTGTAATTAGGTCTATTAATTAGGTTATATGTGTAGAAAGTCTTTAAAAGAAATATATGAAATTCGGCTTGTCATAATTTAGGTCCAATTTGTTAATTATTTCATTTTTGGTTTTTTGTTTTCGAAAATTTTGGTAAAAAGTATATGATAATGCAGGAAACTTAGAGGTGAAAGATATGTTTATAGACTTAATTTTCAAAAACTAAAAACCAAATGGTTACCAAACGAGGTTTTAACATTTGTAATTTGGTAACCTTGTAAGAAAGATAGTCATTTGGTAGCAATGAAGGTGTTTGGGCACTGAATTGAGTTATAAAATCTAAAGTTAATAGGTTGAATTAGGAAGTCTGTATTTCGGGGTATGAAATTGTTAGATGGAGTTCCTAAATAAACTATTGCAAAATAGAGAAAAATTGGGAGATGAAAGTACTTAATAAATATGCAAACATCAATAGTAAACACTAGGGCTGTGTTTAGGGCATGGGATTGGGTTGGGTTGTATTGGGTTGGGTTGTAATGGGTTGGGTTTGAAACCCATTGTTTGGAGAATGGGATTTGAGGTTGGTTTGGATTACAAAACCAACCCCAAATACAGCCCATTACAATCCATCTCCCGCCCCTGCCGATTACACCCCAGTTTCCCACCCTTACCCCTCGTTTTCTGCCGCTTCCCCTACACACTCTGCCCGAAATCTCCTCCCTCTCTCTCTTTTGTCGCCTCATCTCCTCATTGATTCCCCCTTTCTCTCTGCATTCACTCTTCTCCTTCTCTCTGCATTCACTCCTTCTCCTTCTCCTTCTCCTTCTCTTTGTTTCCTTTCGACTCTTCATTCTCCAATCTCTCTCCATTACTCCTCGTTCTGCCATTACTCCTCTCATCTTTCGATCTCTTTCCATTATTTCTCTCATCTGCCAATTACAAACCCTATTCCCACCTAACTCCTTTGATTCCTCGTTCTTCGATCTCCCTCCATTACTCCTCTAATCTGCCGATTAGAAACCCTATTCCCACCCAACCCCTTCGATTCCTCGTTCTCCGATCTCTCTCCATTTCTCCTCTCATCTGCCGATTACAAACCCTATTCCCACCCAACCCCTTCGGTTTCGCCTGTTTCCCACGCTCACTCTGCACAATGTCAAAATTTCCTCCCTCTCTCTCTCTTCTGTCGCCTCCTCTCCTCATTCAATTCCACCGACCCATTTCATCAACATTCATTCCTTCTCCTTCTCTCTGTTTCCCTTCGATTCTTCGTTCACTCTTTGCTCTGAAGCGTTAATCAATGCTTCAGAGCGGATGACATGGAACGTTGAAGCCCTCTCTTGCCGCTCTAATGGTGGGAATGGTGGCTCTTGCCGCCGTTGATTGCTTGGTAGGTGGTCCCCATGCGTCAGTTTTGGGCTTTGGTAGGGAAGGGCTCCTCCCAACTTACACAATCAGTATGTGGTTTTTTTTTTCATCTTCTGGTATTGCATGTTCATATTTGTTCAATTCTTTGTGTTTTTCCATGTGTTTGGAAAATATTTTGTGCAAATTTGTTTGCCATTTTTTTCTTCTTCCGAGATATGTTGTTCTATGATGTTTTCCTATTGTCTGCTATCTTGTTGCATGTTTATCATACTCATTTTCGGTGTTCATATATTGGTTCGCTTTTTTTTTTTTCTGACATTCGGTCGAGACTTGGTGTTGAGCTGTGTTCCATTCTGATTTTATTTATTCCGTTGGAGATCTGGTGTTGCATATTTTTATCCCCTTCCGATTTTGTTGCATGTTTGTAGAGAGCTGGTTTGTTCATGTATTTTCATCTTATGATAGAGGTTCCAATTTTTTTCCATTTCTGGTTGTGTTGCATGTTCATAGATCAATTGTTTCAATTTTTTTTTGTCATGTTTGGATGAGTTTGCATTTTGTTACTCTGTTCCTTCCATTTTTTGGCCAATGATGATAGTTTTTTAAATTTTCATTCAATTTGTTTTAGCCGGATAATTTTCTCTCCCTGATTACCATTTCCAATTTTACAAATTTCATCTTATCTTTTCGAATGAAAATTTGTTTGAAGCATGCTAAATTTTTTCTTCATTTTTTACCCGTTGATCAGTTTTGTTGCTATGTTCTGTTTCTATTTTTGAACAAAAATTGATTGTTTATTGTTGTTTTTCTTGAATAACCACATCTGAGGCCATTTAAAAAAAAAACATTTCAATTTAGTAGTTGGATATCTAGTTCCATTCTGACCGATTCGGTTGGATCACAACTATTTTGTTATTATTATATTATTATATGTTGGCTGTTGGTTTATTAAATTGTGGTCACTTCCATTTAAAACTTGCATTGTTCTTCAATTTAATTTGAGTGGTTGGGTTGTTTAACTTCATTAATTCCATGCTTATATATACACACATTCTCTGATATTCTTTATCACACACCATTTGAAGAAGAAATTATCTCTCCAAATTGTTCCTGTCTGGTGAGTCCCCTTGAAGCGTTTTCTATTTTTTTCTTCTTTCTCCTTATGTTGTGAATTCCTTTTATTGGAACTTTCTTCTCAATTTGTTATACTTCACTGTTTCATGTGACAGTGGACTTCTTGTTTGATATGTGCCTTATCCATTTGCCTCTTCAACCCAATTGATAGTCGGATTCTAACGGGTATGTACATATGTCTTGGTCTTTTCATTATATATACATTTTTTTTTGCTAGTCATATTCTTTACTTAACTAATATAATTTTTTTTTTTGTCAGTGTAGGGTGGAAATTGACAGTTAACCAACCTACCCGTCCGACCGTCACTATCATTGCACGTAACTTATTTGTAATACCCATTTTTGTTTTTTAAGTACATTATTCGTAGAACTTGATGTTTGACAAATGTATATGGTATTTTGTTTGAAATGCTTGTGTGTAATTCATGTGTCTAATTCATTCAGTTGCACCTTTGTTTAAACCATTTTGAAGAATAAAACAGTTTGAAGAATTAATGTGTAGTTTACGTATTTCATTATTAATCAATCAATTTGAATTGTACATTTTAGTTTATGACCTATGTTATACAATTTTCTTTTTAGTTTATATAAAACACATCTTCCCAATATTAAGTATGTGTACTTAATATGCAAAAAAAAAAAAAAAAAAAAAAAAAAAAAAATATATAAAAAAAAAAAAAAAAAAAAAAAAAAAAAAATATATAAAAAAAAAAAAAAAAAAAAAAAAAAAAAAATATATAAAAAAAAAAAAAAAAAAAAAAAAAAAAAAATATATAAAAAAAAAAAAAAAAAAAAAAAAAAAAAAAGAGTTTGCAAAAAAAGCAATTTTATGGAAAAAAAACAGTGAAAAATAACAAGCAATTTTTCAAAATACATTTTCTTTCAATGTTATAGTGTAAAAGAAAAAACAAAACAAAAAAGAAAGTGAAAAAAGATACCAATTCTAATCACGAAGATTAATAGGAAAATAATTTTTACTTTCAATTTATAATGTAAAATTTATAATTAAAATCCAAAAGTTAGCAAAAAAAAAAAAAAAATGGTACTTCAACTTAAATAACTTTTCCATGCGCTTTTTATAATTGAGATCCTTGTATAATTTATAATTAAAATCCAAAAGTTTGCAAAAATTGATAATTCAACTCAAGTAATTTTTCATTGTGGTTTTATAATTGAAAGCCTTGTATAATTATTAACATCCAAAAGTTTGTAAAAATTGGTACTTCAACTTAAATAACTTTTCCATGTGTTTTTTATAATTGAAAACATTGTATTATTTATAATTAAAATCCAAAAGTTTGCAAAAAAAAAGTGGCAATTCAACTCAAATAATTCTTTAATGCGGTTTTAGAATTGAAAACCAAGCTTTTGTACTTTGCAAAAAAAGTTAGTACTTCAACTCAAATTCAATGCGATTTTATAATAATAAAAAAGAACCAATGTTTTGTAATCTGCAAAAAATGGTACTTCAACTCAAGTTCAATCCAGTTTTGTAATTAAAGACAAACGTTTTCAACTTTGCAAAAATTCTAGATTGAACTCAAATTCATTGTGGTTTTATAAATAAACACTAATGTTTCTTATTTTTAAAAATGTTGGGACTTAAACAATTTTTCATATCCTTTCCTATAAATAGAATGGACCATTTCCTACGTTACTAAAATCCAGTTTTGTACTTCAACTCAAGTTCAATCCAGTTTTGTAATTAAAGACAAACGTTTTCAACTTTGCAAAAATTCTAGATTGAACTCAAATTCATTGTGGTTTTATAAATAAACACTAATGTTTCTTATTTTTAAAAATGTTGGGACTTAAACAATTTTTCATATCCTTTCCTATAAATAGAATGGACCATTTCCTACGTTACTAAAATCCAACATTTGATATTTCATGAAAATTGGTACAAAAATTGTTTGTAACTAACTATCATTAAGTCCTAGTTTTAGAAAAATTTTATCAAGTAGTTTTGAAAATATAATTTATGAGAAATGGTAGTCAAGTAACACATTACCCTATCAACTATGGTTCTATATGATTAAGGGAATTGAAAATCTTTCCACAATTAAACTACATTGAGTTTTCAAATCCAAATTTAAATAACGTGTTCCAAACGAGATTATAATCATTTGTTTGTTTGTTTACATGTTTGTTTGTTTATGCATCTGTTTGTTTATTTATTCATTCGTTCATTTGTAATCAATATCTTTCTAAATAATAAATTGGGTGGGGTATAAGAAAAGATTGATTACATAGGAAGATCAAATAGATAGGACCTCGAATAGATAGGAATATTTAAGTATGGCCTCTATCTTGTCAGATCCATCGTTAGTGCAGTTAATCAATGGATAACATGGACATTCAACCTGACGAGCTAATTGCAATACTGACTGTTGTATGTGCGGCTACTGCACCAATGGTGAATACTATCACCACTTTGCTACAATTGGATGACAGTCGGGAGCGACCGTCTCCACTCATTAGACATCAGATTCAGCAGATGAATTTCTTTCGTCTGATTTACGAAGATGATCAGACGTGTCATGAGAACACTTGCATGGATAGGCAAACGTTCACAATTCTGTGTCAGTTACTTAGGACGAAGGGTGGGCTAAGGCCCACGGAATATGTAGATGTGGGGGAAATGGTGGCTATCTTCCTGTACATAGTCGCACATGATGTAAAAAATCGAGTAATGCAACGCCAATTTGCAAGGTCTGGCGAGACAGTTTCCAGGCACTTCAATATTGTGCTGAATGCAATATTAAGACTGTACGACGTTCTGTTGTGGAAACTAGAGCCAGTCACTGAGAATTGTACAGATGACAGATGGCGTTAGTTTCAAGTACAACCATTCTATTGTTTTAATGGTATTGTTTTTGGGGGTTTTGGAAATTACCTTAAACTTATTATTGAAACAACGTTTCATCACAGAATTGCTTAGGTGCACTTGACGGAACCCACATAAAGGTAAATGTTAGTGCAGCTAATTGACCACGCTATAGGACTAGAAAGGGCGAGATTACAACGAATGTTATTGTTGTATGCAATCAAAGTTGTGAGTTCATATTCGTTTTCGCTAGATGGGAAGGATTAGCTGCTGACTTGAGGGTTCTGCGAGATGCAGTGTCCAGCCTAACTGGATTGAAAGTCCCAAGGGGTTAGTTTATAGATATCGGTATACCCTTCCATACAAATGAAAAAGTACGACAAGTGATAACTTGGCCCAATTTTGCAGAATACTACTATCTATGCGACGCCGGTTATCCAAACGCCGAGGGATTTTTGGCTCCTTATCCGGGACAAAGATACCATATGACTGAGTGGCGTGGAGGGAACCCGCCAACAAGCCTTAGGGAGCTTTTCAATATGAGACATTCATCTGCCCGAAATGTCATTGCGAGCGTTCGGGATGTTGAAAGGTCGATGGGCAATCCTCCGTGGAAAATCATACTACCCGATTGATATGCAGTGCAAGACCATACATCCATGTTGTCTCCTACACAATTTAATAATTCGGGAAATGGGCCCAAATTCCTTACTTGACGAAGGAGAGGGAAGTCAAGGGAGACCAGTTCCAACAGACATTGAGAATATTGAATTTGTGGAGACATCTGATGCATTCATTGCATGGAGGGATGATTTTGCAAATCAGATGTGGGCTGAATGGAATGCAAACTAAGGACGCCCTTGGGAAATTCGGTGTAGTCCTTTTTTTACTTTTTTTTTTTAATATATAAAGTATTTTGTTAGTGTTCGACGTGTACGTTTTGTTAGTTTCTGTATAACATATGTGAATATTTCAATGTTATAGTGTGAATAGATTGATTCTTGTTATATACACTTGCAATGGGTAAATCGCCATGCTCCCAACAATCTTTTCGCAATGTTATAGCCTGAATGCGTTAACAAGTTCAATTTTAGATGGAAGCATCTGGGTCACGCATAAGAGCCGCAAAACATATTTGGACGAATGAGGAGGGCAAGAATCCTCGTGGAGTGTTTGGTCCAGTGTGTACAGTCTGGACATTGGTGAGTTGACAATGGGACTTTCCGACCTAGATTCCTATCAAACATACTACGGATGATGCAACAGAGGATACTAGGGTGTTCCATACAGGTAAGCCCACATCTGGAGTCAAGGGTCAGGACCCTGAAGAGACAGTACAATGCGATCGCTGAAATGTTGGGCCCAAGCTGTAGTGGGTTTGGTTGGAATGTAGAGCACAAATGTATTGACTGTGAGGCGGAGATATTTGACGCGTGGGTCAAGGTAATTTCATTACTTGTTTTATTTATTTCTTCTTTTTTTAAATTTGGCTTGGCCATAACATAACACATTTCACCTTTAACAGAGTCATCTGAGTGCAAAAGGATTGCGCCATAAGTCATTTCTATACTATGACGACTTGGTCATCGTATTCGGCAAAGACAGAGCCACAGGGAGTCATGCAACTACCACTGCAGAGGTCGGATCTGAACCTGCTATGGAAGAAGAGAACAAGGACATCCTGAATAACCAGGCCCCAGACTTTGAGAACTTCTATATTCCTGATCCACCTTTTGCTAGCTCGCCCACGTTAGAGGACATTCCAACTACCCTCAGCAGTAAAGGGTCTGGGAGTAGCTTGCCATCAAGGAATAGGAGGCCCAAATTTCCTTGATTGGAGAGTACAACGAGGTGGTTCGTGCGGGATTCCAACTTCTGACGAAGTCCATTTATGGCATTGCATAGTGGCCTGTCATGAACGAGGACCTCAAGGCGTCGTTGTCGAGAACTATACGCCAAGCTGCAATCCATTCCTGGTCTATCGGTACAGGATGGCTTGATTGTTGCATGGTCATTGCTTGCAAATCCAATGCTGTTAAGCCACTTTGTGGACTTCCCATCGCTGTGGAAGTACGACTATTGCATGCAAGTCCTCGGGCGACCACGGGATCCAGCACCATGACTTTGCTTTTTCTGTATCCTTAATTTGTTTGAAAATTTCTCCCTTCAATTTGTAACCCAAGTTATGTTATGATTAATGAACCTTATCTTTCCGTGATGGTGTTTGTAATTTGAATTATGTAATTTTTTTCGAACTTTAATTTTCTATCGTAGTCCTTTTATTATATACTAATATTATTTTACTCTTAATTCTAATATAGTGTGATAGTTGGAACAAACGTAGAAAAAAAAAAGTCAAAATAATACTTCAAGAAGAAGAAGTCAACATTATAATATAGCATGATAGTTTGAAATAATAAAATAATATTAAAATCATATAAAAAAACAGTCAAAATAATATTTAGAAAGAAAAAAAAATCAAAATTATAATATAGTATGGTAGTTTAATTTTGTATAGTAAGAATAGATAAAGTTGAAAATATATGATTATTAAAATAGATGTAGAAAAAAATAGCGAAAATAATATTAAAAAAGAAAAAATAAATAAAAAATCAACTATAGTACGATAGTTTAATTTTCTATGGTATGAACAGATAAAGTTCAAAATATATGATGCTTAAAACAGATGTAGAAAAAAAACAATGAAAATAATATTTAGAAAAAAACCAAAATAATATTTAAAAAGAAAAAAATCAAAATTGTAATATAGTATGATATTTTAATTTTCTATAATATGAACAAATAAATTTCAACTTATATGCTGCTTAAAATAGATGTAGAAAAAAAAACAGCCAAATCCAACCCAAACCCAACCCTGCAATCTAAACACTGTAATCAGATTCTCAACCAATCCAACACTACACTCGTAACATTGTAATCAGACTCCCATGCATTCTGATTCCAGACAACAAAACCCATCGTAATCAGATTTCCAGTAATCTTGATTACAATCCGGCACCCCAAACGCCTCCTAGTTTACTTTAACACCAACTTATGAAGTTGGTGTGCTAAAAACCTCTAATCTATTAATTTTAATATGTGTCATGCAATATAAACTTTACATTTTAGTATCTATTATCAAATATTTCATCAAAATATTTTTTAAAAAAATATATATTTCATCAAAATAAAATAATAAGTTTTATTACATGTAAAAAATATTTTATATATAATAAAATAGATGCCCAAAGTTTAGTCATAAAAGAAGTGTCTTGTTCCCCCTTACTTCATGTGTCTTAAAAGCATATCGTCCATGTGTCTAATGCCAAAGAATCTTTAGAGTCCAAATAGTTCCACCTCCTAGTTGACAAATTGCCTATAAATAGTGGCAATTTGTGGATGTTGTGGTAATGCATATTGGTGAGAATATTGTGAGAAAATCAAAGAGATATTTCTATATCTTCCTATTTTCTATAATTATAATTTTGATTATTTATTTATTTTAATATTATAACTTCCTTGGTATTTGTGTTTCCGTTGTACACTATTTTTGCTCCTCAATTTTACAACACGTTATCAACATAAGCTTTTGTCATTTTCCCTCTAAAGGTAGGTTTTAAAGGTATGTCATTTTCTCTTTATTGTAATTAGTAAATTAAATGTTGTTTTGTATGTTTAATATATATTAAATTTCTAATATAAATACAATATTTTTGTGATAGTGTTATCATGATAAATCTTACAAAAATAGAATTCGTAGCCCTTGACATCATTGGAAATAATTATTTGTCATGAGAGCCTGATGTTGAAATACATCTAGATGTTATGAGTCTGGGAGAAACAATTAAGGAAGGGAATACAACATCCATTCAGTAAAAATCAAAAGGTATGATTTTTTTTTTTTTTTTGCCATCATCTCCATGAGGGATTGAAAATGGAATAATTAACAGTAAAAGATCCCCGTATCCGTATCTTGTGGAAAAATTTAAAAGAGAGATATGATTACCAGAAAACGACCATTCTTCCTAAAGCCCGTTATGAAAATGGATGCATTTGAGGCTCCAAGATTTCAAATCAATAATTGACTACAACTCCACATTATTTAAAACCAATTCAAAATTGTTGTTATGTGGAGAGAAAATTACCAATACGAATATGTTGGATAAGACATTTTCTACATTTCATGCCTTGAATATGCTCTTGCAAAAGTAATATCGAGAGGAAGGTTTTAAACAATATTTTGAACTAATTTCATGTTTTCTCGTGGCTGAACAAAATAATGAGCTATTGATGAATAATCAAGAATCTCGACCAACTGGAACAACACCATTCCCTGAAGTGAATGTTGTAAATTTTAATAATCATGGTCGAGGTCATGACCGTGACAGAGGAAAAAATAATATCTTTATGGTGGTCATTCTAATCATCCAAATTTTAAAAGAACCACTAGAAATGATGATCATAAAGGAAAAACTCCAAAAGATCAAAATTCAAAAGGTGGTGAGCATAAATGCTCCTGATGCGGAATGTCCCATGTTTGTCGTGAAGGGAATTGAATTCCAGCGGAAGCATGTGATCACGTTCTTTGATTTATTAAAAGAATTATAAATACAAAAAGTAAAGAAAAGGGTTTAGCATCATACATTTGCCAATCTATAATTCTTGAACCGATAGTCTTTTCGTTGTAGTTTTCCTTTTCCAAGAAATCTTTCTCACTATGACTCTAGCAAGGATCCGGTTTGTGGGAACTGCTTCTTTGAAAGAGTGGGAAGAAGGATTTTCTTAGAATTTTTCTACGAAAATTGGGAGAATTAGTAAAGGAAGATTTTAAGAGTAATCGTAGAGATTATTCTCTTAGAGAGTATGTTCTATGAAGGCTCCCAAGGGCCCTATTTAGGTTACTCTTAGAACACTCCCAAGGTCCCTATTTATAGAACTCTATGGGTTACTCCTGATTCTATTAGGATAAACCATCTATTTTAAATCAAATATTTAATAATATCCAATATTAATAAATATCTACCCAAATAATATCTCATAATAAATGGTTTAAAATATTTAAATCTTATTTAAATATTTATTTTTTTGCAGAATCTTTGATTTGAATCTCATCCAAATGAAATAATTAATTATTTGAATCCAATTCAAATCAATTAACTGATTCTCCCTCTATTTATTTTATGTAGAATCTTTTTAATTTTGAATCTCATCAAAATTAAATAATTAATCATATGAATCCAATTCAAATTAATTAATTAATTCTCTTTTTATTTATTTATATGGATTTTATCCAAATAAATAATTAATTATTTGAATCATATTCAAATAAATTAATTCTCCATATTATAAAGTTATAATTTGAATCACATTCAAATAAAATTTATAATAAATCATGCAATTAATTGTATCCAATACAATTAATATTTTTCCTCATAAATTTGAATATTTCAAAAAAAATTTCAACATAGTTGATCCTTCTTGGTCCATAGTGAGCTAGCAAGGGGACCTTGTGACCTACAAATTAGAAGCTCCAACGATATGAGATTAAACGGTTAAACTCATTAGCCACATTAATCAATATTCGTTAATTGTGGATACACTTCACAAAAGACCCACAACTGCACTCTTCTCACAGTATGTATATTTCTGTGTCTATGGATATAGACCAATAATAGCAAATAGTCCTTCACAGGTGTTCGTAACACCAATTGGGTCAAATTACTGTTTTACCCCTAGGTTACTTCTAAATCCTTAAGTACTAGTGCTCCTCTAATGAACAACCTGTTTATGATCCAACCATTAAACAGAAACCCTTCTCAAGCCAATGAGAGGGTAGGGCCCTTTGTTCAATTCCCGGAAACACCACTTAAGGGAACACTTATCTACTTATCCTAAAAATGAGAATAAGTTAATTTCATCTTGTATAATTATGTCCTCAGCTCCCCACTCGGTCTTGTCCCCAAGATAATAGGCATATTGAGTTGGCAAACGACTACTCTCACCCATACAAATCAAAGGACAATCCCTCGTGGACAGAAGTTCATAATATACTCAAGATTAAGACTAAATTGCCTAGGTCATTCTTTTGAAACAGAAACCTAACTTGTCGATGGAGTTACATCTAGTGATTACTATTTTGTGGTCCAGTCTTATGCAAACTCATTGCATAGATACCTCCACTCGCATGTCACCTGTACGAACACGTTAGATCATTGCATTTATATCAAATACAAAATGGGTCGTATTGATAGGGTCACCAAGATAAGGTACACAACCTTATTCCTATACTATAGACCATTTAAACTGTATCTTGAATATTGATCTCCATTTGTCCCCACATACAGTTCAAGACTCATAAAATAGCCTAGGATATTAGTTTATTGGATTTAGGGTTATTAAGACAAAACAAACAAAAACAATCAATAACACTTATTGAAGTAACACATCAATAACTCTTTATTAATGATTTAGTGACGATTAAATAATTACATTTATAATATACGAGTTTTAGGATATAAAACCCAACAAGTCATACATCAAAATACTTAGTTGATCTTTATCAAGCTTCTCTGAAGGAAAAAGAGAAAAAGGTAGAAGTAAATTTTGCATACCAGGATAATTATATATCTGACTCATCCAATATGACAAATTTGGATGGGGCAGACTTCATTGAATCTTCTGAAGAGAAAATTAGCACAAATGATAGCAAGTGCTTCCTTTGCTTTTGAAAATATTTAGAATTAATGTTGTTTGCTTTATCTATCTATCTTTCATTTTTTTTTTAATTGAAACTTTTGTATTTCAAACTTTGTTTATCTTATTGTAAGTATCTTATTTAAATGAAGAATCATGGACAATTTGCATATGTGTAGTGACTGAAAATGAGGAATGAAGATCTATGTCTAGCAGATTATGCAACTACGCATACGATACTTACAAGTAGAAAATATTTTTCTAGATTGACAATGATGGGAGCAAAAGTCAATACAACATCACTACCATCTAATCTCATCAAAACGCGGGAAAAAGATACGCCAAATAGTTTGGATAAGATGGCGATTTAGAACGGCCATCTAATGTCATTAATTTAGTTTTAATTTTCTGATTTTTAAATAAAATATAAGCGATGTCGTCTTGGACATAGTGTGGATGGATAAGATGGCGGTTCTATCTTCATCTAATATGATTTTTATATTTATTGAAATGACGTCATTTTGCCTAGGTTTTCATCTCAAACACACTATGCCAAGGATTGGATCGACTGCCGAGGGTTCTAAATGGCACAACTTCTTCAAGTGTTGTTGCTATACAACATTTGACGACGGCTGACGAGGACTATTGAACAGCGACTGACGATGACCATCGAACGACAACTGATCTACAGAATAAACGACGACGTTCCACGGCTTCAATCGACAGCTGACCATCAACTCAAGTGGTGACTGAACTATTGTAGATAGAAAAAAAATATTTGGAGTTTCTGGGATTTCAAAAGTTGTGGTCCCGGTGCAAAAGACAAAAATTCGGCTTTCGGTTAATTTTTTGTCATTTTATCAAGGTCTTTTCTTCTCATTTTCATTATTTATTCACATTGACATTAAATTTCTTTGATGGTTGTGATTAGAAAGTAGAACTAAGATTTTGGGAAAATTAGTACGGATGACCTAAATTTTGGCGCAACGAACTCTGGTGAGCGAGAGCGAAAGAGCGAAAGAGTGAGATATAGCAAGAGTGAGAGAGCAAGAGTGATGAGAGAGAGTGAGAGAGATAAGAGTGATTATGAGTGAGGAAAGGAAGCAAGAGTGAGAGTGATAAGAGCAAAACTTTGACGCGACCAACTCTCTTGCTTACAATCACTCTTATCTCTCTCGCTCTCTCTCTCTCACTCTTCCGTTCTCACTCTCACTCTCTCTCGCTCTCAATCACCGGAGTTGGTCGTGTCGAAGTTTGGAAAAGTCACAGAGAGCTCCTTCCCCTATGGAATCTTTTATCATTAGATTTTAAATATTGTATATACTTTTATTCCATATGATTTATATGTTTAATGTGAATAATTACATTTGTAATGTGCTGGAACTTTTGCGGTAGCTTTTTATAGATTTGTCAGTATGGACAAGTCCTGGATGAACAAAGATAGATTGTCAAATGAATATAACTTAGGTGTTAAAAACTTCATTGAAAATGGAATACATCATTCCAAGGGGTTAAAGTTCATATAGTGTTCATGCTTAAATTGTGGGAAATACACTCAAACAAGATGTTGACGTAGTTAGAGACCACTTGTTTATCTATGGCATTGACAAGAGTTATAAGACATGTATTTTGCATGGAGAACAAGTGCCTATTAGTTTGTTCAATATTGTGTTAGAACTCTTTCAATGACATTGTTTGTCTATAGCATTGTCAATATTTTGCACCAACCAATCGTGCAAGAACTCTTTCAATGGTCTTCTCAAATCAATCACGACAAAGAGTATTCATTCCAGACAATCCTGAGTAAGAGCTTAAATTATATATATAGTTGGATTTTTATGTAGCTTTCGATAAGATAATCCTACTTTTTTTTTTTTTTTATAGATGTCATTGGATATTGTGTGTTGTTGATGTGTATGCAAAGACGACATATATTTTGGACTTATTATATCTTAGCAAGCTAGATGATCTAAAACACATTGTAACTACGTAAGTTTGTTCAATATTATGTTAATGATATTAAATTTTCAATATTCTTTAAGTTGTTAAAAAGTTCACGTTTGTGTTATATATGCTATCGTCTTTAATTTAGAGTAATGAAGATGTGTATGGCGCAAAATACAATCCCAACACAAAAATATTAATCTTACATGGTTCTTTGTAAAGGTAAATAAAAATTGAGTAATAATCAATAGCTATTATTATGTGTCCAAAATAAGTTTTGATTATTCTTATTTATTTCTACGTTTCAGTGCCCTCGTCAAATAGGTTGTGTGGAATGTGGCATGTAATGAGATTCATGAGAGAGATTTTATATCATCCAGATACTCCTATCAATTTCCTTATAAGTCACTATTCTAACTTTTAACATATTGGGTACTTAGTAATTATGAATCTATTTTAACATTTGTTATTTATTTGCTTTGATGAAGTTTAATACTAAGAACCCTTTTACCCAAGAAGAACTCGATGAGGTATGAGTTGAGTGGGCGAAGCATGTGTCAAACTACACTTGATGGAATTGCATGGTGGCAAAACGTATATTGTTTGGTGTTGCTCTAAACTTTTGGTATCCCTTAGACATTTTATGTAGGTTGAAGATAGAGTGATTGAAATTTTGGTAGACCTTAGGAATTTTATGTAGGTTTGAGATCACATATTGTGTAGCACTAGTTGGTTGTAAGTTGTAGGATATGTTTTTTTTTTTAAAATATATTTTAGTAGATCTTAGATATTTTGTTTAGGTTTCATTGTGTAACTTTAAATTTTGAAACTTAGTTGAATTTGATCAATATTGAATTGATATAAGAGATTGTGTTATCTTGAAATTTGTCTCTGATATGCTGGATATTTGTGTGGAGTATTACTCCAAATAGGGGCAGATGAAAATTATTAGTAGTTGTAAAAATTGATATTTATCCAGGATTTGGATTTCATATTTGATAATATATTTGTTGTAGGTTATAGTGAATATGATGTCGGTTATAAACTAACATTGTACCATACAACAATAACAGTTATTAAACATTATTTAAGCAAAACAACTCCGACTAGATTTAATGTCAGTTCACAACTATCATTAATTACACATACGTCGATTACAAACCACCATTCTAACAAACCGTTAACGTATATGTATGATGCCATGGGTTTGATGTTGGTTACCAACTGCCATTGTCACAAACCGCCATCATATATGCATGATGGCATGACTTTGATGTCGGTTACCAACTGCCATTGTAACCAACCGCCATTGTATATGTATGATGGCATCGGTATGATGTCAGTTCACAACCGACACCATAAACAAAACTGTCATCGTATATATAAGATGGCAAAAGTTTTGAGGGCGGTTACGAACAGCCATTAAAGCCCAATCGCCATCGTAACCTACGATGTCACTAGATAGAATGACGGTTTATAATCCACCATCATATGCATACGATGGCAGTTCAAAATTGACATATAAAGCCAAAATTGTTATAGAGACCAGTGGGTTCCAAAGATAAAAATCTTCGAAAAAAAAATAGACAATAGTAAAAAAAACTTGATTGGGGATATAAATAACCATGAAGAAACACTGGATATGACTGATAATCGAATTAGTGAAGAAGGTGAAATACTTAAAGATAATAATGAGATTTCAATAAATTATGTCATGACAAGGAAAAGATGAAACTGAATTAATGTAGTTATTGACGATATTTTTGCATATAATTTTGCACTTGATATTATATCAAAAAATGAGGATTCTGAACCAAAATCTATATATAGAAAAGATTGACTTTAGTGGAAAGAAAAATTCAAGGCAAAATTAAATTCACTTTCAAAACATCAAGTTTTTGGACCAGTAGTCCAAACACTAGAAGGTGTCAAACCCGTGGGATACAAATGAGTATTTGTGAGAAAAAAAAATGAAAATAATGAGGTCACAAGATATAAAGCAAAACTAGTTGCACAAGGTTTTTCTCAAAGACCTGGTATTGACTATGAGGAGACGTATTCTCCCATAGTGGATGCAATTACATTAAGATATTTAAGTAGTCTGACTGTGTATGAAATTTTGGACATGCATTTTATGGATGTAGTCACAACATATTTATCTGGATCTCTTGATAATGACATTCATATGAGAATCCCAAAAAGGATTTACGATTTAAGTCAAGTTCTTGAGAATTATATTCAATAAAGTTATAGTGATCATTATATGGATTGAAACAATCAGGACGAATGTGGTACAATCGTTTGAGTGGATATTTGTTGAATGAAGGATATCAAAATAATCCAATATGTCTGTGTGTCTTTATAAAGAAATTATAGTTAGGATTTGCTATTATAACTGTATATATTGATGACCTAAATATAATTGAAACTCCTAAAGAGCTTTTAAAGGCAATAGAATATCTTTAAAAAAAATTGAGATGAAAGATCTCGGAAAAACAAAATTTTGACTTACGAATTAAGCACTTAGCAGATCGGATATTTGTTCATCAGTCAACTTATACAGAAAATTTTTTGAAAAGATTTTATATGGACAAAACACATTCATTAAACATTTCATTGGAAGTTCATTCACTAGATGTAAATAAAGATATATTTCGACCTCGAGATAATAATGAAGAACTTCTTGGTCCTGAAGTACCATATCTTAGTACAATTGGTGCATATATGTATATTGCTAATAATACAAGACCAAATATTACATTTTTAGTAAACTTATTAGCTAGATACTGTTCTTCTCCAACAAAAATAATTGGAATGAAATTAAACATATACTCCGTTATCTTCGAGGAACAGTGGATATGAGTTTGTTTTATTCAAATAAATCAATTTTAATTTAATTGGTTATGCAGATTCTGGATATGTATCTGATCTACACAAAGCTAGATCTCAAACAGGTTATTTGTTCACATATGGAGGAACTGCTACATCTTGACGATCAGTGAAACAGACCATAATAACTACTTTCTCAAATCATTGTGAAATTCTTGCAATTCATGAGGCTAAGATCAATGACTCAACACATTCGTGAAATATGTGGCTTTCCTTCTAGTAAAAGTCTTCTATCAACATTATACAAAGATAATAAATGTATAACCCAAATCAAAGGAGGAAATAAAAGGAGATAGAACAAAGCATATTTCACCAAAGCTTTTCTACACTCATGATTTTGAAGAAAATGGTGACATCACTATATGACAAATTTGTTCAGAAGATAACCTGGCAGACATATTTACAAAAGCATTACCTATCGTAACCTTTGAAAAATTGGTGTAGAATATTAGAATGTGGCGACTTAGAGATCTTAAGTGATATTTTTATGAGGGGGAGCAAACATATTGTATTTTATAAGAGTATAAATTATATGAAATATATACTCTTTTTCTTTCGTTATGTAACGAGATGTATTTTATATATAATGGGCATCTAAGGGGGAATATTATATATACAATAAAATAGATGCCGAAAGCTTAGTCATAAAAGAAGTGTTTTGTTCCTCTTACTCCATGTGTCTTACATGATATTGTCCATGTGTCTAATGCCAAATTGGTGTCCAAATACTTCCATCTCCTAGTTAAGAAACTGCCTATAAATATTGGCAATTTGTGGATGTTGTGGTAATGCACATTGGATCAAAGAGATATTTCTATATTTTCCTATTTTCTACAATTATAATTTTGATTATTTATTTATTTTAATTTTCTAAAATCATGAATCTCAACCAATGTTCCCTGAAGTGAATGTTGTGAATTTTAATTATCGTGGATGAAAAATCATGAATCTCAACCAATTGGAACTACAACATTCCCTTAAATGAATGTTGTGAATTTTAAATAATCGTGGTTAGTCGAGGTCATGACCACAGTAGAGGAAGAAATAAGTATTCTTTTCGTAGTGGTCGTTATAATCATCCAAATTTTCAAGAAAACCACACATAATATGATGTTTAAAGGAAAATTCCACATTTTAGATGTGATACAAAAGTTTTGTACTTGTTGTACATTTAATTTCTTTTAGAAATTACAATATCTCAATAAATAAAAATTGAACAATATGTGTGTAAGCAAACTTTGCAAATCTCCTAAAGAGATGAATTAATCTTGAAAATATGAAATATTTAGATGTTGCAAATTCTTTTGAATCTCCCGAATAGAAAATGAACATCATTGTAGAAGCAACAAATGTAATGAAAATATTTAATATTTTATTATGTTTTCTCTCATATTTACTTATTAAAGTCTAATTTTACATTTTCTATTTTGTTTGTTATTACAACTCATTACTTATTGTTGTCGTTATTTTATGAAGAAACATGAATATTTCTCATTTATTGTATAACTCCAGGATGAATAAGGAAGATGTATATTTGGCAGAAAGTGCAACAACGCACACTATACTTAAAAGCATAAAATAATATTTCTCAAAATTAACAATGATGAAAGAAAAAAATTAATACAATCTCAAGCCCTGTAGACTTAATTGAAGACTTTTGGAAAAGCAAATATATGTTTGTCTAGAGAAACATGTAAAATTTACAAATGATAATGCTTTGTTTTCTAGTAAATCAAAGAGAAATTTAATGAGTTTTAAATATATACGTTGAAATGGTTATCATATTGAGATTGATAGAAAGAATAATATAGAGTATCTTTATATCTATTGTCTCACATAAAAAACGTATACTTGAAAAGTTGTCTACTTTATCTTCTAGATTATATTATACTCCTATACGAGTAATTAAAACATATGCAACAATGAACTTAAAGTTCATGAATACATATATATTTGCTATTTGCCTTGATATATTAGACCATCCAAGGTCTATAATGATGAGAATAATTATTGAGAATTTACATGAACATCCATTGAAGAGCCAAAAGATTCTTTAATCTAATGAATTATCGTGTGATGCTTGCACTCAAGACAAATTAATACTTAAACCATCACCAGCTAAAGTGGGGACTGAATCACCTGTAGAATGAATTTATAGTGCTATATGTGGACCTATTAACCCACCAACTGGACCATTTAAATATTTTATGGTATTAATAGACACATTCATTAGATGGTCACATATGTGCTTATTATCAAGCCGAAATCTTGCATTTGCAACATTACTTGCTCAAATAAGTACGTTAAAAGCACAATTTTTATGATTATACAATTTAAACTATTAGTCTTGATAATGCTAGTAAATTTACATCCCAAGCTTTTGATAATTATTGTATGTCAATTGGGATAAGTGTTGAACATCTTGTAGCCCATGTTCATAGACAAAATAGTTTAGCAGAATCTATTTGTAAAACCTTTGCAGTTACTTGTTAGACCGTTGCTTATGAGAGTTAAGCTTCCTACATCTATATGAGTCATGTTATTTTGCATGTTGGGTCACTTGCACACATTAGGTCAATAGCTTATCATAAGTACTCAATATTACTATTAGCTTATGGTCATGAGCCAACCATCTAAGAATTTTTGGATGAGTAGTATATGTTCCAATTTCTCCACCACAACATACCAAGATGAGTTCTAAAAAAAGGTTAGATATATATGTTGGATTTGATTTCCCATTAATTATTAAATATCTTGAACCCCTAAAGGGTGATGTTTCTGCTACACGGTTTTCTAGTTGTTATTTTAATGAGACAAATTTTCTAATATTAGGAGGAGGAATTAAGAAGTTGAAAAAATAAATTACGTGGAATGCATCATTAAACCTGAAGTTCAAAAAATAATTGCAAAATAGTTACCAAATGCATTTATATAGATGTTAAGAAAGTCACTAAGTGATATATACTAGCTGCAAATGCTCCATTAAAATGCAGCAAGTTGTCACTAATGAGTCTGGGACACGTTAGAAGCGTGATAGGCCATTCTATTCCAAAGATAAAAATCCTTGAAAAGGAAGTAGTCAATAATCAATATGACTCACTTAAGAATATGGATATTCCAAAAGAAATTCTAAATATGAGTACTTATAAGGATATTGAAGTAAATAAGGATAATAATGAGATCTCGATAAATTATGTCATGACATGAAAATGATAGAACCATATAAGTTGACAACATTTTGGCATACCATGTTACTCGCGATATTATTTATGAAAGTGAGTATGAAAAATGTCGACATAAAAAGGATTGACATATATGAAAAGAAACAATCCTATAGAAATAAACTCATTTTTCAAATCACGAGGACTAGTAGTCCAGACATCAGAGAATGTTGAACATGTGGGATACAAGTGGAGTATTTGTAAGAAAAACAATTAGAGTGAAGTCACAAGATATAAAGCGAGAGAGAGATCTCATAATAGATTGATATTGATTATGAGAAAACATATTCTCTAATGGTCGATATACAATACTATGAGATATCCAAATTATTTGATTGTGTATGAAAAGTATAATATAGATTTTATGGATGCAATCTTACCACATTTATATAAATCTCTTAATAATGATATACATTTATGAAAATCTCTGGAGGACTAAAGGTATTATAATTATATAATTCAAATATTAGAGAATCATATATATATTTATAAAATAATCCTAACAATGTGATATAATCATTTTATTCAATATTTGTTGGTATGAGTGTACAAAAAATAACTCTATTTGTCCATATCCTTTTATAAAGAAATCGCAACCTGAGATTTACTATATATATATATATATATATATATATATGTTGATGATTTGAGCAGAAATTCCTGAAGAGATTTCGAAGGCAATAAAGTTTCTTAAGAAATAAATTGAGATGATAAGTTTTGCCTTAGTTTGTAAATAAAGCTTAAAGCAAATGGAATTGCATCAATTTATACATAAAAGATCTTTCATGGATTATGTACATCATTGAATACTCCTATGGTGGTTCATTCACTCGATGTGAAAATGATATATCATTTGATCTCAGAAAGATGATGAAGAATATTAGGTCTTGAAGAACCATACATTTTGAGAAATAAGTGTATTTATATAGCTTTACTAGTTCATACATTGCATTTTGTAGTATTTTTCATTAATTTTGTTACATATATAATATTCCTCCAAAAGAAGAATATTGGAATAGAGTTAAACACATTATGTTTTATTTTAGAATTAGTTTACATAAATCTATTTTATTTTAATAAATCTAATTGTGATCTCGTTGGTAGTAAAGATACAAGTTATTTATCTAACCCATACAAGCTAGATCTTAAATAGGTTACTTAGTACATGGAGAAAATTTTTTATATCATGAAGATCAGTGAAATAGACAATAATGGTTACTTTCTCAAATCATGCTGAAATTCTTGCAATTCATGAGGTTAGTCAAGAGTGTGTATGGCTAAGACCAATGATTCAATACATTCGTGGATACATGTGGCATTCTAATAAAGATCTTCTAACGACATTCTATGAAAACTATACAACATATATAGCTCAAATTAAAGGATGATATATTAAAGGAGATAAAACAAAGTATATGTCACTAAAGCTTTTCTACACTCATGATTTTTTTAAGAAAATGATGACATCATGATACAATAAATTTTTTCGAAGGATAATCTGCATACTTATTTACAAAGGTGTTACCTACTGTAACATTTGAAAAATTGATGCATAACATCGGAATGCGGGAGCACAGAGATCTCAAGTGATGTCTCCATGAGGGGGAGCAAATATATTTTATTGTTTTAGGATTATTAGATTTTATGAAATATGTACTTTTTTTCCTTCACTAGGATTTTTTCCATTGAGTTTTTTCTTGGTAAGGTTTTAACGAGATATATTTTATATATAATGGACATCTAAGGGGGAGTATTATAAATATCATAATAAAAGTAGATGTACATGCTTAGTAGCCTATAAAAGCCAAGTGACTTATCTCCTATTATCCACGTGTCTAATGCCAAGTTAGACATGTGTCATATGGTTACACATTCTAGTTGCCAAAATATCTATAAATAGAGGCATTTTGTGAATTGTTGAGATGAGTACATATTGGAGAGAAATCAAATAATATTGGAAAGAAATTTTAATTAGAAGCAACTGGTCCTGAAGAGGATATCGATACGCATACATTATCGCATGGAAGAACCTAGCTAAATCTGATCAAGGGTCCTAACCGAGTCCGACTGACCTTCTTTGGCTGGCCCCCGCCCCTTGCAACGAGGGCAACCCTACGTGCTTTTTCCTTTCGCTTAGCGAGATAGCTTACCAGCTCTTTCGGCTCATAGCAACATTATTCAAAGCGGAATCCTCATCCTGAGTCGAGTACGCATTGCCATACGAATCGACATCGGCCAAACCAATAGCTCTATAACAAAGTTTTAGTGTTGTTGATTCCTAGGTGTAGTGCTTCTTCCCCTCTACTACCTATTTTTACAAGTGAATATTTTTACTACTGGAGTAAGGTTGACTTAATCCATAGGTTACACCTTTTGCTTAATACTAGAATCGGCAATTAAAGCATTTGAGGTTACATTAATCGGGGATACACGACAGAAGGAATTTCAAATGAATGAAAACGTGACTGATTTGGTCCTGATCACTCTTCGGGACTGAATGGAAGAAGGAAGGAGATTCTCAAACGAGGAAAAGGATCCAATGACTTCGAAAGAATTGAATGAGGAGTTGTATGAGGTGAAAATCTCATGTACGGTTCTGTCGAGTGGCAGTAAGGGTGAGTTATCTGTCAACTTTTCCACTATCACCCCTAAAAAAAATTTCATATTTTCTAACTTATTGTTGTTTAAAATTATGAAAAGTTATTAAAAATAGAAAAATATCAAATTATTTACCAATATAGAATATTTTTAGGATATTTATAATAGATATCAAAATAAGGAGAAAAATCTAAAAATATAACAAATTTTTGTGATTTTCAATTTTACCCTCCCTTGTTTTGCACAACTTCTTTTCTTCTTCTTCTTTTTTTTTTTTTTTTCTAGCTTTTACTTCATCTCCCCAATCTCCTCTTATTTTCTTCTTTTTTTTATTTTATTTTCTTTTTCTAATTTTTCTTCAATCTCCTCATATTTTCTTCTTCTTTTTTTTTCCTTTTTTTTTCCAATTTTTCTTTCATCTCCCCAATCTTCTCATATTTTCTTTTTTTTTTCTTTTCTTTTTCCAATTTTTCCTCCATCTCTCTAATCTCCTTATATTTTCTTCTTTCCTTTCCTTTTTCCCTCATTTTCCCCAATTTTTCTTCAATCTCCCCAATTTTCTCATATTTTCTTCTGCCTTTTTTTTTC
>QLSR01000016.1:95156-109305 GCA_031780015.1 Citrullus colocynthis | reverse complement strand
TTTTTTTTTCCAATTTTTCTTCCATCTCCCTAATCTTCTCATATTTTCTTTGCCCTTTTTTCCCTTTTCTTTTTACAATTTTTCTTCCATCTCCCTCAATATTCTCATATTTTCTTTTGCCTTTTCTTTTTTTTTTTTCCTTTTTCTTTTTCCAATTTTTCTTCCATCTTCCTAATCTTCTCATATTTTCTTTTTTTTTTTCCCTATTTTTATTTCATCTTCCCAATCTCCTCATAATAATATAAATCTATTAGTGATAGCTATTAATATACTTATAACTTAGCTACTCAAAAAATTTGATCATTGACTGAAGAATTCCTTGGCTATCACTCATGTTTTTAAATGTTGGAAAAGAATTCACTAAATATTTGTGTATCAGTAATATCAATTATTAGTATATTAGTGATAGAACTTAGATAGATATCAATCATATTTATATATCGGTGATATCGAACTTAGGTGGATATTAGTGATAGAGTCTCTTATTGATAATCATGATAAAAGTTTCTCAATAGTAGCCATTGATAGCTTTGTGTGTTAATATCTCAAAATTGATAGGTACTATTAAAAGTCTATCAGAAATAACCACAAATATTTTCTATCATTGATAGCTTAATCTTTGATGATTTTCTTCCACAGTTAATAGCCACTTATAGAAATCTATCATTGGTAGCCAACTTTGTGGAATTAATTAATAAAGTTGAATCTCGAACTAAAGTATAATTGACATGCATAGAAGTTATAACTTATAGCATGTTATCAATGATAAAAGCTATCAATGATAGCATGTTATTTGATGGTAAAAATGAATGACAAAAGTTATCTCTAATAGCATGTTATTAGTGATAGAGGCCATCATCGATAACTTTGATATAAGTGATATCAATGATAGAACTTAGGTGATGTCCATATATCGATGATATCAATGATATAAAAATCGATTCCATTTGATGAAAGTCCATAATTGATAGCCACTGCTAAAAGCTATCTGTGATATCCATTAATAGGAGCTATCAATGATATGACTTAGGTAGATATTAGTGATGATCACTTATAAACCTCTGATTAATATACTTCTATCACTTTTAGTTTTAAATGTTAATATTTGAAAGTTGATAGTTTCCTTACAAAGTTGATAACTACTTATAAAATTCTACCATTGATAACCACTTATGGCCTTAAGTGTTAATATTTCAAGCTCGATTCCAATTGATGAAAGTGTATCAATAATAGCCACTAATAAATGATAGCAAATTGAAAGCTAATATTTTAAGTGTTACTATTTCAAGGTTGTATTAATATTTCTCAAATTGAAAGCTATCATTGACAGCAGCTATCAGTGATAGCCACTGATAGCTATCACTGATAGTTGCTATTAGTGATAGTTTTCAATTTGAGAAACTCGGAAGAAAAAAGCGTGAAATGGCGGGCTAAACATGGGCTTTTTAGTCATTTACCAATATAACTATCACTGATAGCTACTATCAATGATATCTGGCGCTAATTTTGTGCTATTTCCCTAATATATTTTTCCTTGTGCTATATATATATATATTTTTTTTTTTATTATTTTGGGCCTAATTGCTATTTGTGCAACCAGCCTATTTTACTATCCATCAGTAACAGATTGCGATATACTTCTATCACTTGAGTGATAGAAGTCTATCGTTCAAGCGATAGAAGTCTATCGTGATCTATCAGTAATAGATAGTGAAATTTTTCTATATTTATAAATAATTTAGCTCATTTTGTTATATTTGAAAAACATCTTTTAATTATTATATTATATTATATTTATTTTAATATTATATTTTATTGATATATATGTTCATGTTGTGTCCGTTTTGCTCAAATTTTACATCCTTTCAATTTCACAACTCAACTAAATAAATATTTAAACTTTGGCTGGCATAACATAACATACTAATACAATACGTAAGGTCAAAATCAAAGTTAAAAAAATAAAGGTGTCCAATTCGAAGGAGAAATCACAAATTTTCCCTCCATATTTGCATCTCTCAGTTTAGTTAGTATTACGTATCGGAGTCTGGCGCGCTCTTTATCGCTTTCCTTCTTGGCTTCCGCTCTGCGATTTCAATCGCTTCAAGTTACTGAATCACAGCCTCTTGATCTGCGAACTCGACGATGGAAGAGTATTTGCAGTACATGAAAACACTGCGCTTCCAAATGAACGGTACGTACCGGCTCCTCCATCTTCATAGTATCAAATTCAAGTTTTAACTTATCGAAATATATGTTTCGAGTTATTGTGGATTTAGCAACACTAATTTGGATTGATTCTGTATCGATGTGGACTTAGATGTGGAGGATCAAGCTATGAAGATCTCTGTTGAAGAGCATATGCACTTTGCTACTATTCAAACCATGGAGAACGATCTCATCTCTGGTCAAGTCTCTACTTCTAGTCTTTTAGTTCGTTATTTGTTTATCTTAACGTTCTTCCTTTTGCACCGAGTAAACTATTTCACGTACTTTTTTTTTTACTGAGATTTTGTAGATTTATTCTCTCTTTGTTCCTAGCTCGTTCCCGATTATTTTCTATTTCACTTCAGATCGTTCAGAGGATGTCTAACCGATTATTGTTATCATTTTCTTTTGCTCAAAACATTGTATTATTATTTTGCATAGAGATTTCAAAATGGTAAAACAATCCTATATGGAGAGAATGTCATATTGGCAATATATAATTACGTGAATTGTGCAACAAAAACCTAAGAACATTCAGTGTGTGCTTGAAGTATTTTCATTTTTTCTCATTCTGCTCTTGCTTTAGTCAGATTGAGATTTTTTGATATCTTGTTGATATGATAACTCCCAAATATTATCCTTGAACCATCACGTAAATCAACCAAACATGACTGACAGCATTTCATTTACCTATGTTTATTACCTAATCCAGTACTATTCTAGAAGTCTTTTAATATGGTATATTATCCTATATTGATGATTTTTGAATGAATAATCAATTACTTTTTGGATTAACATTCTAATTTCTTTATTGGAGGCGCTTTCACTGTACTTTGCGTTACAAATCCATTATTTGTTTGTAGTTCTCATGTAGTGCTGAGTAGCAGCTGTTTGCCGTTGGATTACTTTCTGTTGATTATTGAGAATTGGTCGGCGGAATGAACTTAGGCACTAATTATTCCATATTCAGTTTAGTATCGAGCCTGTAACTGCTTGTTGGCAGCGTCATTTCATCTGTTGTTAGCTCAAGTTGGCAGCAGATTTAATTTTAGTTCTTTTTGTCTTAAAACATTAATACTTTGAGCCAGCTAAAAATTTTTAGCTGTTAGATTGAATTGCTAGATTGGTTTGCTTTCACTAAAGGCGTCTTGATGCAGCAAAAACTGAGTTAAAACAACTCAATGAAGATGCTGAGCGAATGATGCGGGCTAAGGGTGAAATATGCTCCCAGATATTGGAAAAACAAAGAAAAGTAGCCTCTTTGGAGTCTGATATATCTACACTTTCACAGGTGGTCTCTTCTCTGTACTGGCGTGTTGGTTCCTGCCTTGTGTGCTTTCCCTCCTGTTTAGGTCTAAAAGCTGTTTAGCAACTGCTTTTAATTAGTGCTAAAGTGAGCTTAGCTCAGCGGTAATTGGCATGACCTTTCATTCTAGAGGTGGAAGGTTTGATCCTCCATCCCACAAATGTTGTATTCAAAATAAAAAAAAACTGCTTGTAATTAGTGTAAAAGGACCATGCTGTATCATCCACATCATAAATAATCGATCTCCTATTCATCATTTCTTATTGCTAACAAAAATGGAGAAAATAGAACAAAAAGTTAAATTTTCCTCTCTTATTGCACCGCTAGTTTTGAATTGGCTGGGTAAATGCAGTGTATAAGATTAAATTTAGTGGAGTAATGAACTAAAAAAGAAAGTCATATTGCGCGACCTCAAGAGTCCTGCTCATGAAATGGAATCAGAATTCTTCTGGTCCAGCCTCTCTATAATTTTTTTCCCTTGGCTTTAGTCAATCAAATAAGTGAGCCGAGGCTGGATATTTTGCCCAACTATTGTATATCTAGTAGGTTTAAGAGAAAAGAATTTCTCTGATGTCTAGTGTCATTAAACTTAAAGAACAGAGGGAACTATTTTCTCCAGTTCACTTATTCTCCTGTTTAACGAGAGGAGAAAAATATTTGTTTAGTTTCTTTCCATAGTGGATTTCAAAGAAAACTATTTGTTTAGTTTCTTTCCGTAGTGGATTTCAAAGAAAACTATTTTGCATTAGCCTCTTGTTAGCTATATACTCTCAACTGTTTGATATTCAGACTCTCGAGCTCATTCAGCAAGAAAAAGTCAGCTTAGGAGCCAAAATTATTGAGAAGAGGTGATTGAACTACGCAATATGGAGTTACTGGTTCTGTTAGTGGTGCATGATGGTGTTATTAACAGTAGTATATTTGACCATTATAGTACTTATTATACCAAAGTTGCTGAGGACATCAGTCTCAAATTCCAAGATCAGCAGGTTGAACTCCAAAACCTATGTCATATCAATTATGGATTTAAATCAATTATTTCTGTTTCGAAATTTAGTCTATTATGCAACCTTTGGTGTAGGACTGGGTAAACGCTAACATGATCCGCAGAGAAATAGGAGAGAAAGAATTGGTATTTCCCACTAGATCATCTTTCCTGCCTCCACTATTTCTCATCATATTAGTAATTATGATATACTTCAGCTGCCCTTTCTTTGCACTTATGAGATTAGATGGTTGTCCCTCGACTGCTCCAATAGATATAACCATTAGACTTTTTTACATAGGTTTGAAGAGAGTTAGTAAACAAGTATCCAAGTGATTCTTACTGCTACTTTAATTGAATATCTCTTTGTAGCAAACTAGATCTTCTGCGTCTGTCTATTTTAAATTTTACAGCTCATAAATAATTCTTTTTCCTTCTCAGGTTCTAAATAGAATCTTCCTTGGTCCATATATGTGAGTTTCAAATGTCATCGTGGGAGTCTATTAGATTTTTCTTGCTCAAGTCTCATCTTCTTTTACACTCATAATGGCATTCTTATGGCATATATCGTAGTTTGGCTCTGGATCTTAGTTTCAAGAATATTTTCCTTTTTACTTTTATCATCCTTTAGTTACTTGCTCCTTATTGTATTTGCTTTAAATGGGAATCCATCAAACAATCTTGATAGATAAATATTGGGGCCTCGACCTTTTCAATAAAATCATCCCGTACTAAATCATCAATCTAAGTGGAGTGAAGATAGTTGAAGTGTTCATTCTTGACCATCAGTCCTTATTCACCAAGCAAGTAATCTGGAGTTAAAAGCTTGTGCTATGGCCAATCAGTTTATTTACAACTTAGGCTGAAAAATTTTCGATCTGTAAATCATCTTTTTCAATCTCTTATGTTTGCAGGCTTTGCATTCCCCAACGTACAATAAGTTATTCCTTCCAGCATAACCGATTAGAGTCTATTTCAGGTTAAATTTGAAACTGCCAAGCAAGCAAGTGAAACGGAAGGATTTTCTGATACAGTTGGAGGTAGTTCTGGACCTCCTATCCCCTCTTCAAGTTTTTAATTAATTAATCATAATCTGTAAAATGGTTTACTCTGAAACAGTTTTGCTTAAAACGATCCTACTTGTAACTAGTTTGGCATGTAGATTTAGAATGGATGATTAAGTAGAATTGCCAGCCATTTTTCAAAGCTTCTCAAAGTATTAGGCTTTTAACGTAATTTCTTTTACTTTCTGAATCAATAGCAATTTGATCAATAGCATGGCAACATTTCATACAATGGTTTGCAAGTGAAGTTCAAATGTAAAATTTGGCTGTTGCTCTCCATTTATAATTTAACAATATAGCCACTGTAGTTTGAAATTCATACTAATTTATTTCATCCTCTCTCGTAGGGATCTCTGGCACCCGCATTAACAGCAACCCTAACGATCTGGTAAACTCCTGCCATGGACTGGCAAATGTGTTGAACAATAATGTGTTGATCTAATGTTAGTTTTCAGGTGGAAGAGAGGGAAGATCTATTGGGTAAGTTGGAATCTGCGAAAGCCAATCTTAATCAAGTTTCAAAGATGAAATGTGCAGTTGTTTTGGAGAAGTCAAAGGTAATCAATGTCATCAAAGGTTGCATGTGCGATTATAAGAAGAGTGCTTCCATTCACAACTTCCTACCATCCGCATATATGTAAAGGAAAAGAAAGAGATGCTATGAAGATAGGAAACATTTTTTAGCTGTAGATTGTTAATTTGGGCCAGCATCTATTGTTGTTTCAGATTGAACAGTCAATTGAGGAACTTAAGAACGAAATAAATGATTTCAAGGTTAGTGTACGTGGTGCTGATATTTACTATTTTTAGTAAATTAAGTTAATTTTATAGCTAAGTGGTTGATCTGCTTTGTAATATGTTAGTAAATAAAGTTAATTTTAGCTAAGTAGTTGATTTGTTTTGTGATCATTACATATCGTAATTCCTTGTGCTATTGACTTACGTTTATCTCCCAACTGTAACAATAGTTTTTACACCCAATTATGGGGGTTAGTGTTTGAACAAACAAATCAGTGATATCCCAAATCTTTTATATAGAACATTTTAGAATCAACCTATTTTATTATAGTCTCTTATTTAATACTTTTTCCTGGATACAAACTTCAGCCAGAACTCAGTGAAATGGATGATGCTACATTGGAGGAAGAGTACAAGGCTCTTTTATCAGCTAGAGCTGCAGAAACCGAGTATTCACAGTCCCTTCAAGACCAAATTGCAAAACTGAAGGTGAATTTGAAATCAGCAATTTTTTCTTCATTTGGCGGTTGGTTTTATTTTTTATTTTTTTCATTTTTCTGAACTACACCATGGAGGTTTTTCTGTCTTTTAATAAGAAAGAGTTATGTTGTTCTTTCTAGGGAATTTCCCACGTGATTAAATGCACTTGTGGTAAGGAATACAAGGCTGGAGTAGGCTTATGTGCATGATGATGCGAACAGTTCTGTAGTTTGGGAGAGTGACGAAGAAACGGGACAATGCTAACTACTATGCAGGTAATTGAGGGGGAATAGATGTTTGGTGCTCCTGTGCTAGAACTGTCAAAACTTAATGTGATATATTCTCTTTTACTTGACTGATGTGCTAGGTTCTCGATCCTATTGTTGTGGAAAACGTTGTTACTACTCAAGCTAATAAATAGTGCTGCCTAATTCATAATTCTTTTTCATTGCAAAACAACGTTGGATAAAATACTGAAATCAAACTATTTTTATTGTGCTACTGTTGTGAAATGCTTTTTATGTGAACCTTGTAAACAACTAATTGTATACCTTTTTATGAACATTGATGTTCTTACGAAAAGTGAAGTATATTCTTCTTATTAAGGCAATCACTTCTTCTTTTTCGTTATTTACATATGTGCCAACAGGACAGGAGGATACAAAAATAGAGGGTATCTAGTAGCTTTTGATCTCAGCAACATTTAGTGCTGCCAAAAGATCATGAACGCCATAATTCCCCTCTAAAATGGATATGTTAGGGCTATCACGTGAGAGTGTGACTATACCTTCTCTGTTAAGGCTGTCTTCCCTGTGAAGAAGCTTTTCACTCCCATTCTCAACAGAACCTTTTAAAACAATGGTCTTATGGAGGCCGGTCAGTAGGTCTTCATGATCCGTATCTCCTTTCTCTCCAACGAACATGACCATTTTGGATAGATCAATTCCCCATTTAATTGAAAGGTACCTACAAAAGATAGTAGGCGTTTAAGTAATTTCCTTCTCGCTTGGTGTTTTCCTTCTGTAATTATTGCAATGGTAATTCATTTTTATAATATTCTTGTTACTCTTATTCTTTTTATTCTTTTGTGGAGTCTTTGTTGTCTCACATCGGAAGGAATCTAACCTTAGTGCTTGTCTTCTTGATGCATATAATGGCAAAACATTTAACCTTGATGCTGCTCGTACATAGACGATATTGCACCGGAATCCTCTCATCCGCAGCCGTTGGTGAAGGTCTTCGGTCTTCCTAATCTGCCAATTACATTAGGACTCTCATGAGAAATGTTCAGTCCTAGGCCACAAATTCGTTTGTTGAGTCAATACAATAAAAAGCATATTTGGATTCTTACATTGGCAGTTGATTTCACACTGTAGGAGCAGCACCTTGAACTCCATACTCCTACATGCTCTGTTATGTCATCCTCGTTCCCACCTTCCAACTTAGATAGCCTGGTCACTGTCGATCTGACATTCTCTCCTGGCCATCTATACTCGATGTGTGATTCATAATCTGTATCAGCTGCTGTATCTCGCCATGGATAGTACAGCTCACTTCCACTATTACACACCAACGCATCAAATTCTTCTAGGCTTACTTGGCAGCATCGCAGTGCCTCCATTGTTTCTCTTAAGTTTGATCCTGTTAAAAGTACATATCCTATACTACCCAAACCCAAGGCTGAGCCAGTTTGCATCACGTTCTTAATTATTGGTCGCCAGCTTTCAGTATACTCTCCATTGTTATTGTAACAATCTGTGGCTATTACAAATAGTCCCTGCCTTCTACCTGGATAATGCCTTGCATTTTCATTGTTATTAGAGGAAACCATTCTTTTGGTAATTGCTTCAATAAGTTCCTTCTGCTTCATTGCATCGTCAAGCTCTCCATTAAACTTGAATTCTCCTTCTATGGTGAATCTTAATGAAAGATCTTCTAGATCCTTTAGAGAGTCACTCATGGGTTCTTCTGGAATTGGTACGATCTCATGGCGGGTGGTAGGATGGCGGTTACGACAGTGCTCAATGTGGGAGAGATAATTTTTACAGTGTTCTGTCCATGAAAACCGGTGTATGTTTTTAAGGCTGTTCTTACGACACTCGATCCACAGGTTTTTGTCAGCAACCAGCTTCAAAAGGGCATCTGCTATTGCTTTCTGATCATGTGGATCAATGAGGAGTCCATTGTGTAATGCCTGAGAAGACATTATTAGTTTGATTATTAATTATGATTACAAATCTCTGTAGAAGTGACGAGGATAAATATTGCGTGGCATTAAACATAGTATGAAGAACTTATTGAATACTAAGGGAATTACGGATCCAGGTGTACTTAGGGCAAGTTATTTGCTTGAAGTGCCTACCTTTAAGATATCTACGGGTCCTCCATTTTTTGTGGCAACAACAGGTAAGCCATAGGCAGCTGCCTGCAAATTTAGATATGGAATCAATGCGGTGATCAGTTACCGGAGCATTTTTCTTGTGAAGGTCATACTTTAGGGACTATTTCTGATTTCTAGGTTTCCATTAAACATTATTATTGGTCCAGGATGAAAAGTGTGAACTTTTTACCTCAATGAGGGTGAGGCCAAAGGGTTCGACCAGAGCCGGGTTGATGAAAACTCCCTTCAAAAAACAACACCGAGAGGAACTATTAGAGTATGAAATACCATTAGCAAAATACTTTAGGGTTAACTCTGCCTATTCTATGGTGCGCAGGTTAGATCTTTTCTTTGTAACAGGCCAATTCTTGCAAACCTAGGCCAACCCCTCAGAGGGACAACAATCTCATCCTTAACACAATTATGCAGAAAATTAAGTCGTGTAACTTTTTTGTATTTGTTAGCATGGGCAATTTACCTTTGTTTTTGCTGCCAAACAATAAATTTGGTGAACTTCAGATTGCTTATGGTGCTTGGGGAAAGCAACTTGACCGTATAAATCATACTTATCAAGGAGCTTAAGCACAGTTATCAAAACACTTGAGCTGTCAGTGGACATTTCTTCAATATCATCTCTGTTACCAAGAATCAGAACCTTCAGCAAGAATAAAGAGTCAGCAAACGTTAGTCCTTATATATGGCTCTAGATCTGCATCATAAGCAATGATAGAAGAAAGGGAGGAATAATATTATTACCAGATTGGCCAATTCTCGCAGAGCTTGACATTCTCCAAAAGCCTTAAGCAATGTGGTGACATTTTTCTTAGGGTCAGGACGGGACATTGCAAGTATCATTGGCTTGTGAGGATTTGTTAGAAACCGCATAATCTGCATCCAGTTTGTTTTATGAGACACATTAAGAAATTCTGTTCCTTTGCTAAAGAGAAGAAAGCTGAAAGTAAGTATATCAATCTGTACTATTTTTCATTGAAATACCGAAATCAGTTGATTTCACTATTTCCAATTTAAGTTTTTCAAGAACAGTACAAAGAATGAAAGAAGAATGTGAAACCTCATTCCAGATTGGAGGTATATTTCTATTGCTTTGAGCTCTGTCTGGTCCAATCAATGACTTCAGGTCTCCATCGCCTTCCATTGAATCTTGGATTGTAACATTGCTGAAATCCATGCCTGGAGGTATAACCTAAGGCCGAAGGGTGATAAGTATATTCATGATAAAATGTTCCAGCCAAAATTTCCTATTTTATTTCCACTATCTTCTAGGTGTGACAAATGGAATAAATATATTAGTGGTATTCTTCTTAATGTAAGAAAAGAAAGAGCATCAAGAGGTCGCGTATTTAACATACCACCATTCTGGGCATGTATCTACCAAGGCAACTCACTCCCCGTTGCCTTCGAACTCTAAGCTTCCTCTCCAACTTGAGATCGAAACCATCATACAGTCCCCATTGCTCCTCTATCTCTTGCCTCGTGCTAGTAACCACCATCTCAGCAGCATCCAACCCCAATTCCTCTGCCCCGATTCTCCTCAAAATGTTATAGGTTGCATCGATATCCTCTCTTGACAACCTCCCTTGTTTAAGCAATTGTTCAAATTTGTTCCTGCCCAAAGAATGTCCTGTTAGCACCATAGGCACATTCAGTGCCCCAGACAAGTGAGCAGCCACCTCCCCTGCATCTGCATAGTGACCATGGATGACATAAGGCCAAATTGGATTTCCTCCTGCAAGTTGTTCACCCAAAGCTCTTGCCATGTTAACAATGTGGTTTAAAGCTCCATCGACGAATTCAGGTATGTAAGGCCAGAGAGACTCTTTTGGTATGTATCTGTTACAAGATATGCTTGCATATTAATTGCCACAATTAGAATGTAAATGTGGGGGGGGGGGGGGAGGGAACAATATTTAACACATACTTATCACGAGGTCCACATGGAATTCGAATAATGTAGGCACCACAGCTACCAGTTCCGTCAGATGGGCACGACAACATCTCTACGGGCTCTCCATAACTAAAATCTACCTCAGGTGAGGAGATTTGTCTAGTTAGGAGATCAACCCGGTGCACCCCTTTTGTGTTGGCTAAAGCTCGAGCAAGTTCAACCACATATTTGACCTGAAATTAAAGGAGCTACAAGTCTATTAGATAGAGATAGATAGATAGATGGATATCAGTTATATGCTTTAGATATTGTAAGCTTTGTCATGCAGGCCTTTCATTGCAGATGAATATTTCTTAAGGGAGAAGATAAAGAGGCATGTTTTCTTTCTCTTCTACTTTTTCTGTATCTTACTGCTTATAAAGGACTGAACAAATTTATCTTACCTGGCCACCGGTATCAGAATCTCGTCCAAGTTCCATGTTTTCTCCTCGCACCAGCCCATGGATACTGGAAGAATCACAAACTTCATATTAGAAGGTACACACGTATATATGTTTGTCTACTGTTTAAATCTCCTTTATGATCACATTGAAAATATACTTGAATGTAATACCTGATTAAGACAATATAAAGGCTTCTAGACTTTTCATCATCTGACCAAACTTGAATGTCAGAATTAATCCTAGGACTATCTTTGATAGACTCGGATATGTTAGTGTCCCCTTGCTCCTTTTCTCCCTCTGAGCTCCCTGAGAGATCGTCGGAAGCATCACTCCGACCTTGCTCTCGTTCCAGTCGTCCGTTTGTTAGTTTTTGTTCATCATCCCAAGAGATCTGTTCATGTCACATAACATAAGACTTTTTAAAATATAATATATGCTGCAGCCTATAGATACTGTCTAGTTTACATTGAACTTCAAGGATTTGTAGATGTCGGGAACCAAACGAGGAAATTCTCCATGCACTCATAAAAACTAGCTGATTGCTCACGCCAGCACATAAGTTGGTTAGGAATGATGTTAAGAAAGGGTCTTCTCTTTTTTTTTTTTTAATTTAATTTAATTTAATTTTGTAGTTTTGTAATTTTGTAATTTTTTTTTTTTTTTAAGGTGAGTTTGAGCGAGTTTAAAGAGCTTTTGGATGAACGTTTAGGAGTGTTATTTTTGGAAAGCCGTACTGGAAAAAAAAGAAAAGAAATCTAAGCCAAACAACATTAAACTTGATTTCTACTCTTCTAATTTTGAAAACATTTTCGAGATAAACACGAGGAATTGAAATATGTTATTTTACTAATTAAAAGTGATTTTTTATTAATAAAAAAAGAAAAAAAATCATAAAAAATATTTCCTCGTTCAAGTTTTTTATTAATAAAAAAAGAAAAAAAATCATAAAAAATATTTCCTCGTTCAAGTTAAATTATAGGTTCAAATACCATTTTGGTCATTATATTATGAAGTTTGTTCAATTTTAGTTTCTATACATTCAAATATCTAATTTAATCTATACTTTTATTAAATCTTAAATTTAGTTTCTCAAGGTTAAAATATCAAAATTAACTAAATAATAACAATAATTTTCATATAGAAAAATATAATATGTGAATATGCTTTTAAAATTTAGAGCAAATATTAATAAATAACGAAATATTTTTGGAAAAAAATAACAACAAACAGTATGGATTAAATTTAAGTTTTCTTGAAAGTATGTGGACTAATTGGATATTTAAAAATACATGGATTAAAATTGAATAAAAATATAAGGACTAAAATGATATTTTAACTTAAATTCTATATTTATTCTTAAGAAAATAGTATAAGTTATGATAAATAAATGGTTAAATATATGTTTTAGCCCCTAATGTTAGAGTGTTTTTCGAATTTGGTCCCTAATATTTAAAAGGTTTTAATTTAGTCATTTATCTTTTAAAGATTTTGAAATATACCCCCACAGTTGGGAACTTTCTTTTTCTTTTTCGTTTTTTTCTGTTGTTTTTTGGGTTGAGAAATCATAGCTAGGAAAGGTTAAAATTAGCTTGTAATAAACGTACATGATATTAGTGTGTCATGTTATATTTCCTAAAAAAGAAAATTTGAAAATGTTGCCAACTTTTCATGTCAATGACGTGGGTATAGTTGATAAATTTTAAACATTTGGAATTAAGTAATTAAAAAAAAAAAAAAAAAAAACTTTGGTCTAACTAGAAAAACACACAACATTGGGGACCAAAATTACCAAATTATTCTTCTGGGTGCGCTAATAAGTAATACCGTCACAAACTAATTATATAACTATAATACTCGTTATTACTTAACTCGGAACTCAACGCGTGGGGCCATTGAGAAAAAAAAAAAAAAAACCAAAAACAAAAGCTTGTAAGATCGTTGAATGCATGTAAGAGCTAAAGCTTAAGATTTTAAAATTGGTTCGTTATTTGTAAACTAGGATGCATCAATGCTCATATTTGCTAGAAATGAATTGCATATTTAATACACACCCGCTTCATCTTTCGAGCCAGATGCCAAATGCGCCAGCACATGTTTTCTAGTCTATTACTGCGATCACGTGTATTCCTAGTTGCAATCACCTGTAAAGTATAATTATCATATTAATTCTACTTATCCTAATTCAAACATACACTGCTTAATTCCATTTTATTTTGTTGTAATTTTCGACGATGATGATCTTGGCATGGTTATACTATGTATTAGAAATATATGAACTGATATAGTTTATCAGAGTTTTGGAATCAAGGATGATTTAAGTATAAAATTCTTATAATATTAGGATCTAGCATGTTAGCTTTGAAGTTCGATGATTTGATTGTATGAGTAATAAGCTTTTGGGCAGTGATTTTACAGGAAGGATACGGTTTTAGCCTCTTGGATGAGGAAGTTATATCATTCATCGAAGGCAGTATAGAAATTTGGAAGCAAAAGGGATTAATTTTCAATTCATCAGGTATAATTCTCAACTATTGATCTTCCGTAGTGATTAAAATATCCTACCTATTCTAGCATGCAATGCTTGGATAACTTTTTTTTTTTTTTTTTTTTTTTTTTTTTTTTTTTTTTTTTTTTTTTTT
>QLSR01000016.1:5000-85076 GCA_031780015.1 Citrullus colocynthis | reverse complement strand
AAAAAAAAAAAAAAAAAAAAAAAAAGAACCCTCCATTTTTATAAGTTCGATGGATAACATGTCATTTGATTTTATCATTTATCTCATTAAAATCACAAGTAAACTATTAGCAAATTTTGAAAAGAAAACAAAATGAACAAATGTACCTTACTTTCATTCAAATGCAAAGATTTGAATAGTTTGGCGTATTGGTTCCGTAGGGAATAACCATTCTCATTTTAGAAGTTGTGATTGTGCCCACTTATATTTTCAAGTGCACACTATTTTCTCTTTCTTAAAGCTGATTCTTTCCAAATAAATTAATTAATAAACATATTATTTAACTAAAGGTTTGATATGTTACTCAATAAGCCAAAAAATCATTTTAAAAATTTTTCTCATCTTACCTGGTTCACCTCAAGCAAAAAAACATAGGGTAAGTTATGGTAATGGGCCTTGACCTCGCACGCATGTGAATCAGGTGATATTTGTGATTGTTTGACGAGATTTCCATATAAATTAATTTGTTGTTATAAACTTTATATTTATATTGATGTCAGTATAGTATAATAGGTACAATCTCTAGCATATATTTGTTTGATACTTTCTCTCAAACGTTGAATGAAGTTTTAATCTCCCAAGTTTTCAATCTTTAGAAAGTTATAATTTTAAGATCAATTGGATCTTTATTCTTTTGGAAACCAAGAAAGTTTTAGTCTTTCAAGTATTCAATTTTCAAATCTAGGTGATTTATGATATTTTTCTGCTCGTTAGAGCTACATTCTTCAAGTTTTTAAAGCTTTAGGAGCTTCAGTCCTTTGTCTTCCTTTCTTCCAAGTCTCTAAAAAAATGGAGAGTAAAGCCTCTGTTTATAAAGTTTTCGTGGATCTTACTTGGCTTGGGCTCAATAGTGTTTGGGCCCAACAGTTGGACTTAGGCTTAGACCAAGGCTGTGTTTGGGTCCAACTTTTTTTTGATCCAATTTTCTATCATGGGTCTAAACAACTTAATTTACTCAACCCAGTCCAATTTCGAATTTTAGAGCCAATTGGACTACTAGCTAAATTATTGTAATCATCGTTGAGTTCAACCAAACTTATCATTGTAATCACATAGTTAGAAAATTGCAACCATCATTCTTAATAGTTAGCTCTAAATTTAATAAAATTGACTTTCGTTGGATGATGTAAAATTTGATTGGCCAAAATTTATCGAACAAGAGTGGTCATTTCCTAGAAGTTTGGGTTACATTATGTTTAAGTGACGTCTTGGGATTTTTGGGCCTCAATTGTAACGGTCTTTATGGACAAAGTTATTTATAGACGGATTTTGTGGACAAATGACCAAATAATTATGAGCTTTTTAAAAAATGACCAATAAAGTTTCTACTTTTATAAATGGTCAGAAGAGTACAACATTCAATTTATAATTTAACATAAGGACAAGTATGCTGTCACAATTCAAACCCTACATTTTTTGTCTATTTAAAACAAAATCTACAATATCTAATATGTAACCACTTAAACTAAAAAGATTATAGAAATCATCATAAAATCTCATTGATCATAAAAAAAATAAACAAAAAAAGATCTCTCTTATTCATCTAAAATCTATGTTGACCATCCAAAAATAATAACAAAAGAATGACCTTAAATAAAAGAGAAAGGTATGAAGATCTAAAGTGTTTAAGATTGTCAGTATGCAAATGCAAATATAGGGTATATAAAAACAACCCACCACCCATGCTTACAAATTTCTAATGCAATAATCATGACACATTAACCAATATACCACAATCAGATCACAACTTACACTCAAATACCAAGCAGTAAACCATTCAAGACCTACAACTACCAACGCCTTCTTCCACGCCAAGGCACCTCGCTCGACGAGAAACTCTTTCATATTCTAACCTTTTCCTCCCATTCATTCATTCACATCTGAGCACCTCTCCATATTCCATATTTCTACCCTTTTATGCCTAAGAGGAAGGAATTAAATTTCTGGCAGGAGTGTGTAGTCGTTGTGCTTCAATTTTGTTTAAAAAATTCACACAAAAAAGAGAACACATATATGAGTAAAGCATGCTTTTCTACAGAAGAAAAGGGAAGTAGTGTTATTCACAACACGAACAAAACACGTATTGAACAACAAACAAAATACGTATTGGACAACCCTAATAAATCTTCTCTACTATCCTCTTGGACAAGGATGGGTTTGTGGGAACCAATTGAAAGAGAAGGGAATGTTAATTTTGCTAGAGTTTAATTTCTCTGTCAGACTGGAAAGAGTAAGAGAGAACTTCTTCAATCTTTTGGAAACTACTGAAATTCAAGCCTTAGAGAATAACTGCAGACTTCTTGCAGCTTTTTAAAGCTGACTACCCTCTCTTCACTCTCTTACATTGGCGAGGAGTTACTTTTTAATGATTAATAATAATAATGAATATATTAATAAATCATATTTAATATTATATTTATTAATTTAAATAGTAATTAAATATAAATAATTTAATTAATTTAAATCATTAATTACCAATTGAATTAATTAGCTTATTATATCACATACTTAATTCAATGTATATGAATCATATTCTAATATACATATTCTCTTGTAAACTATAGTTTTAATATGAACATCATTCACATTAGTTATAACATATAGTTTTAATATGAATCCAATTCATATTAATTAATATTTGAATCCTATTCAAATATTGATACTCTCAAATAAAAAAAGTTTTAATTTTGAATCTAATTCTAAAAAAAAAAAACTTTATATTATAACGTATCTTATACAATATTTTAAATTGAATTATGCACCATTAATTTCCTTAATTAATTTTGAACACTTCAAAATCTTTCAACACTTAATATCCTTATTTAACCCGTTGTGAGCTAGCAGAGGGAACTAATGAACCTATAATTATAAATTCCAATGATATGAGATTAATCAATTAAACTCTTTAATTATATTAATCAATCTTCATTAACTATTGTTCATACCAATAAAGACCAATAACTGAACTCTTATGTACTATAGAATATTTCTGTGTTCATTGATTAAACTATGTGATGTAAGTCGATCTTTTTCAAGTTGTTCGTAATTACAACTGGTTCAAATTACCGTTTAACTCTTGTAATTACCTCTTGCACCTTAAGTAGCACTGATCGTCTAATGAACAATTCTATTTACGGTCCAACTATAAACAAAGTCTCTCTCGGGCCGATGAGAAGGTGAGGCCTTATTGTTCAAGTCCCGGAGTCAATACCTAAAGAAACAATCTATCTACTTTCCCTAAAGTGAGGAAGGAGTGAATTCCATCTTGTGAAGTTATATTCTCAGCTCTTCACTCGGTATCATCCCCAAGGAAGGAGTGAATTCCATCTTGTGAAGTTATGCTTCCAGCTCTTCACTCGGTACCATCCCCAAAATGGTTGTCATATTAAGTCGGAAACTAAGACCATTCTCACCGATACAAATCAAAAAATGACCCTCATGAGCAGGAGTTCATAACTCACTCAGGATTGAGATCGAGTTACATGGTTATCGTTTGAAATATGAATCTCTTCAATTAACAGTGTTATAGAGAGAAATCATATTTTTGTGGTCCGGTCTTATATAGACTCACTATATAGGATACCTCCACTTACATGCCATTACATGAACGATTTGGATCAAACCATTTGTAACACTTACAATATTTGTAACATTTACAAAGTGGGTCGTATCTACAGTGTTACCGAGATAAGACACCCAACCCTATCCATATACTATAGATCTTTTAGGTTATTACTTAAACATAATCCACTTCTATATCAACCACATGCTATTCAAGTTACATTAAATAATCTTGGATCTTAGTTTATTGGATTTTGAATTATACAAATAAATAACACTTATTTGAAAATAAATAATACTTTATTTATTATTATTAGAAATTGTTTACAAATTTACAAACTACAAGATTTAGGACATAAACCCGAACATAAGCAACTCTTTTTAACAAACAAAAATATTTATCATATTTAATATGAAAATACTATGTAGTAAAAAATGAAACAGTCAGACAAATACTTTGTACTAACAAAGTTATTAAATTATAGGAACAAAAATTTGATTATTGAAATATAATTACCATACAAATACGTGGAGGAATTTCACAAATAATGTTTTTTTTTTTTTGAAAAAAATGACAAAAATAGAATAGTGTCCAAATATATTATGAAAATAACATAAAAAGGAAATACTATTTCAAAAAAGTTAATAAGTAGAACCCAATTTTGCAGTATTTATTTTTTAATAAAAGATATATGGTCTTACCTAAGTGTGCATTAGTCGATCAAATGATAATATGTACACTAGTAACATGTTAGCAGAATGCTCAGAGGTAGCTAGATGCATGTAATATAATTAGAACAATTTATTATATAGATTTAGTATGAAATGAAGATGTAAAGACTGTAATACCTGGCACTGAGTGGACGTCAATAAAATGATCGGGAGACGGTAGCTCAAATTGTGGTACGATGGTGTAGAACTGATCATTAGCCAATACTTACAATAGTATTAATGGGTCTGCTATGTCTAAAGCAGTTGCAGTACTAGCCCGACATAATTCTCTATATAGTCATGCAAGACATGTACTACCCCATGAGTACCTACCAACAGTCAAGGAAGAAACATCAGTTGAACTAATGAGTTCGACTTGTCAACAAACAAAAATCCTCCAATGAGCTGCATGATATACACCAGTGCATAACTCATATGGTAACATCGTCGACATTAGGAGATAGTTGTGTAAATTGGGATGACAACCAAGGGATACTCAACCTAGAGCCTTTCAATTTTGAGGGTCAAACACCCAAAAAATCTTCTCAAACCTGTTTCCAGTCGTACACCAACGATCTAGTATATCCATCAACTGGTAACCCAAACTGGAGGGCAATGTCTTGCAATGTAATAGTACACTCCCCACCAGGCATGCGAAACGTATGAGTTTCCGGTCTCCATCGCTCTACTAAAGCAGTAACCATATACCAATCTAGGTGAATAAACCCAATCTGTGCAACCTCGAGAAAACCAGCTTGATCTGTGGGTCTAACATTACACTATGATCAACTACCTGCTCTTTCCTACAACCTCCCAAAACTACAGTAGATTGAGTATCCCATATTAATTGCGAATGTGGAAACAAAATCACATAAAATAATTACAAATCTAAATCTACGGTCTAATATCAATAAAATCTAAAAAAAAAAACACAAAAATAATTATAAATCTAAATATACAGTCTAATATCACACCAAATGCACAATAAATCTAAAAAAATCACATAAAATAATTATAAATCTAAATATACAGTCTAATATCATATAAAATACACAATAAATCTAAAAAAATCATATAAAATAATTATAATTATAAATCTAAATCTATAGTCTAATGTCACATAAACTACACAATAAATCTAAAAAAAACACATAAAATAATTATAAATCTAAATCTAAACAATATTATAATCCTGTTTTTATTTAAAATAACCATAAATTTAGATAATTTTATATAATGGTGAAAGAGAAAGAAACTACATTTTGATAGTCGGTGAGGGCTCGGGAGGCGATTGAGATAGTTGAAACGACGGACGGCTATGTGGAAAAAAAATCACAAAAAAAAATATAAATCAGCTTCAAACAATATTATCACATAAAATCTAAACAATATTATCTTATAAATCAAATCTAAATAATATTATCACATAAAATAAATTTAAAAAATATTTTACAAAGTTGTGGACCCGGTTCACGATAATCCTTGTAAAAAATAATTCAAAATCTAAATCTAAACAATATTATAATCCTATTTTTATAAAAAATAATCATAAATTTAAACAATATTATACAATGTTAAAAGAGAAAGATATACCTTTTGGCGTTTGGTGAGAGCTTGGGACGGCGGTGGTGACAACTAGAATGAACGGCAGCGACGGGAAGAACAAATCTCGGGTGAAATGATTGTGCCACTTTAAGTGTTAACCGCAAGTGTACGGATCAAGTTATAATATAAGACAGTGAAGTCCGAATATCGATCCACTAAGGATCCAATTGTGAAGGTTTATGTTACTTAGCTATTTTAGACTTGAATTAATTTTTTTTTAGAATTGGAATTGAAGTTATGATTTTGGAAATAAAAACTAAATAAGCAAAGCAATAAATTGAATAAGGAAAGCAATAAATAAGGAACACAAGAGTCAAAGAGAGTTTTATGGTAATGAATCCTTGTTTGCTTCATGCAATATTCTATGGTTCATGGATTTTATTACAATTTTTATCTTTAAGTTTAGAACATAAATCCAAGTTATTTTCTCTAAAAAACAACATTTTCTCATGCAACTCAATTGATTACTAATCTCTTGAAATCAATACAACTTATATGATATTAAGAATGGTCTTTAGCAACTTTCATTGTTTACCTAACTATTTTCATGATAGATTAACAACAATTCTTTGTTATAGATCTAGTTAAGCATACAATCTTTCAATCATATATCTAATCTAACATTCAAAGATGACCATTCAACAAGAATTTAAGCACAATAACAAAGAAAAGCATAATCATTGTAACAAAACCATGAGGAGTCTACAATATCAACATGAATTCATAAACAATTCATCACCTAAAACTAAAGAGTTTAGCCACTCATAGCTTGAAACAAAATGTTCAAACAATATAAACAAAGAAAGAGTGTAAAGAAGAAAAACTCTACTGAAACGAGGCTCTTGATTAAGGCAGCACTGTCAAGAGGTCCTTGATCTTCAACTTGGAAACTCAAATGGCACCACAGCTTTCTCTCGAACTCTTTTCTCTCTTCTTTGCAATTAACTCACTCCTTGAACTCTCTCACAAACTTTCTCTCAAGTCTCTACTTCTTGTGTCTCTTTTGGTCTGTAAATTTCGTGATTAGGGCTGTTGGAAACCCCCGAACTTATAGAGTTGGCTGCCCAAAAACTTTCTAAAAATACATAAGTTTTTATTTATGAAAACTGGCGCCGCGGTGCTGCCACTTATGGAAAGACAGCGGCGCTGCCCCATTTTTGGCAAACTTGAGCTTTTCTTCTCTTTTTCGCTGTGTTCCGGCTCGGTTTTGATCTTTGGGTCTTTTCTTCTAATTTTCCTCATTTTAATTTGAAAACCACTAGCAAACAAGTGAAATCTAATATAAACTTTCTTAATTTGAGAGAATAGAAAGCACTTTTCAAGCGCTTTTCATGAAGGAAAAAAAGTGGGGAGGAGAGGATGTGGGGAGGAAGAAAGGGGCGTCGGGTGTTTAAAGAGGTAGAAATCATGGACTTGGTCCACGATTTTTATCCCTGCCAATTGGCAAGCATGCTCCAGCGCAGCAAACAGTGTGGCAGGGAGGTTTGACCGGATGAAAATCGTGGACGGGGTCCACGATTTTCCACCTATTTTTGTCATTTCTTTTCTCTCTACCCTATTTTTGTTATTATTTATTAAAATAATATTATTTTTTAAAAAAGTTCCAAATATGTTGTATAAAAAAAAATTAAGATTTTCTACGAACAATACCTTAAAAAAAAAACAACTCTTTAAAAAAGAAAAACAACTCTCTAAAAATAATTATTATAAAATTGTGCACAAATATTTCGTATTTTGTTCAATAGTGTGAGAAAAAAAACTACAATCATAATATGGTAACAATTAATCAAATATCTAGGATTATAGATTAAAAAAACAACCAATCAATAGAAGGGAAGAAGGTTTTTTTTTTTTTTTTTTTTTGGCTGTTGCTATATTGATGGGAATTCAGAAGGGAAGAACGGAAAAAAGAAACCTTATTTTTTATGGAAGCGTTACTTTACAGAAGGGGAGGGAATAAAGCTTTCGATGATTGCACTGCAGATTGTGCACCTAGGTAACGTAGCTTTTGAGCAATGGGACATACCTTTTCTTTAAAAATAAAAAAATAAAAAACCAACACTGTAATTTTAATTAAGTTTACCATGTCTAATAATGAGAAATCAAATCCCAACAAAAACTCTTCTAAAGAAGTTTAAAAGCTGCCATGGATTTTGCTAAAATAGTGGAAAAATATACCTCAACCGTATTTGATGGAAGTGTTAGATTTGTGGGGGCAGAATTGGAAAAATATACCTCAACCGTATTTGATGGAAGTGTTATATTCATGGGGGCAGAATTGGAAAATTAAATGCACAACTGGGGCCTACACATCATATTTTGGCCATAAATCATACTATTAAAAAAAATGACCATTTTTCCAATTGGGTATCCCTTTTCTGTCATCCTATGCAATTTCTCTTTATTGATTCATACTCCATACAAAACTTATTTTCATAAATGTCCAAATCAAATTATTGGATATTTACATACATAGGATTTACATGCAAATTAGGATCAAAATAACCCTTTAGAGGTTAGCGCATTTATGACTATTTATTAAAAATTTTAATTCCATATTTTTGAAACTTACTTAATGTTAGAGAGAGATCATGACTAAATATCACTGTAAGAAAATTAGCCTTTAGTGACGTATTATTTTTGTCACTAAAATAACCCTTTAAACAAGTATCATACTATTTATGAATATGTTTAATATTTAATATCCACTACAATATATATATATATATATACCTTTCTCGCAAGGTTTGAATATAGCTACAAACAAGTTTAATTTAGTCCAAAATATACATGCAATATACTAAGATTTTCATATTATGAAATACACAATAAGGCATCAAATTAATATATATTTTTTTAGTACTATAGTAGTTCCATTTGAAAGTATATTTGTAATATACCATAATAGATGGTTGTTCCTTGCGAGATTTTCTTTAGATTGTTTTTTCTTTTTTTTTTTTAAATAGACCTTAGAACATTGTGTCAAGTGTATGAAATAATCTAAGGCATATATGCAAATATTATAATTTTTACACAATGAAATATATTGTAAACATTGAATTAATAAGATAGATGGTTGTTGCAAATGAAAGTTTCATTAGATGGTCACTTTTAGATATATCTTAGAACATTGGGTTGTTAGGTATGTAAAAGACTTTATCCTATATTTGCAATATATTAAGATTTTTTTTTATATATATTAAAACATTTTGCAAAACATCTTATTAAGATGTTTTTTTGTCACTACAATAGTTACAGTCGAAAGTATAAAATAATACATATCAATTAACAACAATACATAAATCACATATTTCACTATTTCTCAAATTACACTGTACATATCAATTATACCATAGTACATAAATCACATATGATAGTGTCATATATAAATTAAGAATATTTATACTATAGTACATAAATCACATATGATAGTGCAGTATATAAATTAAGAGTATATATCAGTTATACCACAATATATAAATTACATATTGACTCAATAGGAATTATAAAGCATATTAGGTCAGAGTAAATATCATAAAACCAAATACCTAAATAAAAAAATACCTTTAAAGCCTCATTCCATAATCATATGACAGTGCATTATATATCATTTAACCTTATTCCTTAATCAGTTATACCACAATATATATACCATAGATTGACTCAATATGAATTAGAAAACATATATGTCAAAGTCTATATCATAAAATCGATAGCCTAAATCACAAGCCATCTTTAAACCATAATTTATACCACTATATATATCATAAAAATATATTATAATAGTGTGATGCAGCTCTTTCAGCATCGTTTATTCCCACAAAGAATCAATCAAAAGAAATTTATAATACCGAACTCTACTACTACTACAATAGTGGCAAGTTTGAGTCGATTCATAGGAAAGCATGAGATATATTTCATTAAGTTAATTCTCTAGTTATTGCGGTGAACAAGGGGTTGGTGTGGATAGAGGTTGTATAAATGTAAAGGCAAGAAAATAAAAGATAGTGGGCAAATGTAACTTAGGATTGAAAAATTCAAGTTCAAGGAGTAAAAAGAGATTCGAATGCAATTTCAATCATTGACTTCTTTTAATTGAATATACATTCGATTTACACATGCACAAGGACACACGTGGCCTAATCAATTCATTGACGCTACAGGCAGCTAACTTATAGGGTTAAACCAAGCAAGCACCCTGCTTATCAATTAAAGCCTAGCCCTAATTAAACTAAATGCATTGAGTCCTATTGGGTTCGAAAGCGTCCATATAGAACTAATAGCATTTGCATTAAACTCTAGAATTCCATTGTGTGATTAACTAATTAGATAGCCTAACTAATTAATCAAGTTATCTTTGTACCTAAGTTGAGCATGCATTATGTGACATTCCAAAATTTCAAGTAATTTTAAATTAATTATCTTAAATTACTTGGATAATTGTCTGAATTTTGAGGCTTAATTGAATTATGTTGAGGGAATAATTCAATTCAAAGTAAATGTGATAAAAGTTTTGAATTCAATTCATTGAGCGAGAGATTGAATTTATTTGTGGGAGATTAGAAATTGAATTTAATTTGAGGATTTGGAATTTGATTGATTTAAGAGAAAATGAGATTTAAAGATGGTGATTTTTGTTTTGGGAATTAAATAAATTATTTCTGTATTTGGAAAAGATTAGATCTGATTATTGGAAAATATATTAATTAAGTGGTATAATTGTTTTTGGGAAAAAAAGAGAGTATATAAATATATATATTTATATTAAATGGTTTAAGGTTTGTGAGGGTTAGATATAGGTTTATTTATATATCTTAAAGGGTCTTTGGAGTGCATGCAAGACTAAAAAAAAAAAAAAAGAAAAATTATTTTCTTTTTTTCTTCTTCTTCCTCCCTCTACCAATGACAACCTCTCCATTTCTTCTTTCTTTGAGGTTTCTTCTTCACCGATAGCGCCTCCACCGCTGATTGCACCTCTTGGCTCACCGTCAACCGCATCATTGTTCTGCTTGTTGCTCCACCGAGGTGCCCTAGCCACATTGACGTATGTTAGCCATCCGTTAGCCCCCTCTCTTCTGGTTTTCATCCGCTGTCGACCAGCGCTGTCTTCTACCGTTGTCGACCTCTAGTTTCAGTTGGATTTAGGGTTTAGGTAAGGCTTGGTTGTTTTTCTTTAAGTTTTTGTTACCCATTAAAGTTTTGGCCTAAAGGATTGAGTTGTTTTCAATTTAGGTAATTGAAGTTGGAGTTATGAAACAGTTACAGTTGCTGTTTAGCAGTGTTAAGAAGCTCATTTGTTGAATTTTAGGTGAGCTTTTATGACGTTGCAACTTGTGAAAATTGGGAATAATTGTTATGAATCAAGGTTGTGATGCTTGACTCTTATCCATGTTTAGGCTAGACTCCTTGGTTGATTTTTAAGGTGGTTTTAGATTAAAACCACGTGTAAGTATGGATTTATTTTCTAGGTTATAATTTAAGGACTCTGTGTGAATTGTTGGCTTAGATTGCTGTTTGGATTCATTCCCAAGGTAGGTGATTTACTACTGGTTCGCCTATGAACTGGCGCCTAATGCCTAACTGCAATGTTTATGTTAAATGTAGACATACTCTATAAGCATGCAATGGCTACCTGAATTATTTTGAATTATTTTTCTAAGCCTTATGAACATAAGGAATGTTATGGGTATTGTTGTTGGTTTTTTTTTTGATTTGTTTGTTTTCTATTTTCGATTTACATTTGAGTTTCATAGCGTGTTGCACAAAAATAGATGTTATCGTTTTCCATACAAAGATGCGTCGAGAATTACTCACGTATGATAATGATTAAGCAAGTTTTCCTATAAGAAGCCCAAGTATAAGCTCTTATAGGTTTCTTGGTGAGTCCAGGGTCGAACGCAGGGATTTGTAATAACTAGGCGTTGAGAATAGATGCTGGACTATGCGGTGGACTATACACGTAATATGTGTAAGATTTGTATGTATCTATAACTATACATAAAGAATGAATAAAATTTCCTATAACTAACAATGAGGTGGACGCGGCGATGGTTTGTCAAATGTCATTTAGTGTTAGATAGCATGCGTTGAGAATGAATGGAACCATGCGATAAAGGTAGAGTTAACGCAGGAGCTAGTTGTTACTTGAGCCTATCTAAGTATAAGTACATACCTACAAACTGAGTTTGTGAATCCATCTTTCGATGTTTCGACGGCACATTAATCTTATCTCTAAGACGCATGGTAAGTTTCCGTTGGCAAAAGATGAACTACATCTCTACACTTCATCTAGTCTTGATAAATGCTAAAGATTAACCATCTACTCTCTCAAGCTAGACAGTCGTGCTTACTACACTTGTTTGTCAGACAATGCTTGCAAGCTAATGATATGCATTCATTAGGATGTAACATACTTCATATTGCTTAAGAAAAACTAACTCTAACATCTAACTCATTTAGCATTCAAATAACATGGTGTAAGATATTTAATATGGAAATAAATGGAAGATAGTCGTCAATCAAACTTATATTAAGAAAATAAGCCATTCTCTCGAATGTCATTTACAAAACATAAGTAAAAAGGAGGAAATGGAAAATAAACAGAAATGGAAGACGTCAAGTCGCCAATGGCAACGTCTTGCTTCATGGAGGCTTGAGGTGGTTGCTATCTGATACATAAAATCCATAGGGTGAAGATTCTCACTCACTGGGAGATGATTCTGAAAGTTCTTAGAATCCTTCTCTCAGACAAGCTCGAAATGCAGGCTGGTTATGGTGGAGGAGTTGTGCAGAGCTTTCGCCTCCTGAACTAGTTTTTCTCCCCTCTTTTCCTTTGAAGTTTTAGGCTTTTTATTGGCGTTGAAAAGTTGAAGCTCATGATGGCCTGACACCTTTGCATTAAATTCCCTGCCCCGCTGTGTAGACTTTTTACATTGTAGGTGCATTGGTTCTGCCATTATCTCATAAAGTGTTGTCCTTTTTCATAATGACCTGACAGCTTTTGCCTAGGCATCCGTATTTACTCTCTTCAACGCATGGTATCGATGCATGGTCTCAACGCATGGTCTTAGACGCATAGTTTCGACGCATGGGTTTCCATTTGTTCTCGCAGCAGTTTCGTCTCTAGTCCTTGGGTTATTTGGGCTTCTTTTCTTCTTAATCTTGTGTTAAGAATAGAAAAGCTCATAATTTTTCAGGTATTTTGTTTTGTGAATAGTGTCAATGCATGGTGATACATTTTACATAATTCAACTACCAAAATCATGCGTTTAGCTCTAAAGTTACTCTAATTAATTTAAATAGTGACTATAATAACTTGTATTTCTACAAGTTATCACACCCCCAAATTTGAGTTAATGTTTGTCCTCAAAACATTTATTTAAAGATTTATTAAATTCTACAACCCAAGTCTAAGTAAAAGCTCACCCTCTCAACATGCCTTATATTCCTTGACCAGTCAGCAATCAGATAACCAACCAAGTTCTTTTTCAATTGACGCTTTGAAAGTATTTCTCATTTTTAGATGCAACAAGCTTATTCCTCAAAAATACCCTTACTCATTTCCAGCCAATCTGATGTCCTCATTTTAGTAGTGTGCCATGGAGTTCATTCATTCATATATATATATATATATATATATATATATATATATATATATATATATATATATATATTTAAATGAAGTGGACTTGCGTTGATTCGGGTTATCTACCTTCGTCTTGACATACCAACGATGGGGTGCATGGAGGCAGCCAACATCGAGCAAATACTCTTTCACAACTCGGCACTTATCGCGTTCCTTTTTGGTTGCGTCGACAGTGGTACAGTTTATTTATTTTTCGCTCATCTTAAACTCTCACCTTCTATTATATGGTGTAATGAGCCATTCTCAACTCAACTCTTAACATGCTAATTTTGTGCGCTGTCAGCAGAGTTGTTTGTCCACGAAAATATACTTATACCAATTTTTTTATTTATATTTATATTTATATTTTTTATATTTTTTATTATTATTATTATTATTTATTTTTTCATGTTTTATGAATTCTAAACGCATGGCTCAAACCTTTCATACCCCCAAATTTAAAGGCAGCAAGGTCCTCATTGCTGAAATCGAGTTATGAGATTGCCTTAGAAAAATTGTGTAAAAGAGGTTTGAGGCAAAGATTGTGACGCATACTAACTCTTGGAAGTAGTTTACCAAGTGTAATATCCTAAGGTTTGTGAGTTAATCCTCTTATTTCAATATCTACAGGGGAAGAGCATAAATATCATCATTGAGGTTGGACGCAGTAACAAAAACAAGGCGGAGAAAATAAGAAAGCAAGAAATAATTGAAAACACAAACAAAAGAGAACAAAGAGATTCATGAATGGAATGTTGTATTGATGTCAATGTATTATGCGTTGTACTATTTACAAAGGAACAAAGGGATAAACATAAGAAAAGAAGGAAAAATCCCAACACCTCCAAATTTAAGTTCTCCCTAGGGCGTTGTCATTGTTGTCCGCAAGGGGAGGATTTGGATCGTTGAACTGAAGGTGGTTGCTGAAGGGAAAGAGGAATAATTGGCACTGGGATGCGTTGGACGAACACTTCATAAATGTAATTCATCATAGTGCTGAATTGTTCATCCTGCCGCTGAGCTTGGCGTTGAACAAAATTCTAAAGCTCTAATTGTTGCTGCGCCATCTGAGTCACTTGTTGACCCAATTGTGAAACTTGTTGAGCCAACTCTTCTTGCCGCTGGAGACTTTCCATCTCCTTACGCCGAATTCCATCCAGGTCTCCCATGATGAGGTGAAGGATCCCATCATTCAAGTACCGCAGCAATTCATCTAGACTCAAATCAACAAACTGCAGCGGGGCAGAAGCATGCCGCAAGTGATATGGTTCTTCTTGATGATGCGTGCTTTATAGACGCTTCTGCCGACGGTTGAGAAGTTGGGCGGACAGAAGGCTCGGTAGTTGGTGGAGTTGGATGATTGGATGATTGAGGTTCTTGGCGAGGCGGTGAAAATTGAAAAGGGGCTGACTCCTCAGGATCCAGAGTCAGGGTAGGCTCAACGAGTGGTGGGGGTGATGATGGAGTTGCCTCTCGAAAGGTAGATGATTGAGGTGGGGAGAGGGTTAACTTCAGGTGGGGTGAAGAAGGCGGTGACACTTCCGTCGACTCTTCATTTAAGTCTGCGATAGAAATTCGAAGGGGCGATGGGAGGCCGCGTTAGGTGGTGGGTACATGAAGTGACTCTTTTTGGATTTTCGGGGAAGGGGTAGTTGGTGGTGAAGAGGGCTCCTCATGGATTGGGTCGGTGGGAGGAGTATAAATGGTCAAGGCTTATGTGCTAGAGTCGAGCTGATCAGCTTCTTCGGCTTCACTAGGTTGTGAACTCGATGCCTTAATCTCAAAATTCTTCTTGACAAGTTTCCTCTTCTTGGGTTGAGGAGGGTGGAGGGGTGGTTCTTGTGACTTGATTGGCTGCTTCTTTGGGTTGGCCGCCTCGCGGTGAGTCCTTTAATATTCGTTTCAGACTTTAGGCTGAAAGAACTCTATTTACTGCACTGATTGGCGCATCCTCCATGAATTGTGCGTTGACGCATAGTCTGGTCATAAGAAAGGGGAAGAATAGCTAACCCCTTGGCTTGAAGAACAACCCCCGAATCTGTGGGGCAACGATGTGTCCCACGTCATGCGTTGTGGAGATAGCGATCGCTTGATGAAGTAAAGCCACAGGTTGGCTTCGGAGATCGAGCATGTTGGCGCTAATGTCTGAATGCCCTTTGGGGAAGTGTTCCACTCTGACCCCAATTTGGCGATGATTGTGAGGGCGTCATTCATTTCGGCTTTTGTAGACGTCGACATTATTTTATTACCTTCCACCGCCGCTATGTCGGTAAGATCAAACAATGCATTGATTTCTTGAGGCTCGAATGAAATTACCTCATCTCCAACTTTGACTTGGTTTGCCTTGCGGTGAATGGTTCCTTCGTAAAATGCCTCAATGGCAGTGGGTTGGATGACTTGGGCGCTTTCACAAAATTGCCTCCAACCCAATGCGTCGATTCTTTGTATAATGAAGGCGGTCAACTTAAGTGGCTTAGGGAAAAATCCCACTTCAGTATAGAGCCCACTGAATTGTTTCTTTTTGCTTTTCGCCGCCTTCTTTGTTGGTTCCTTAACCAATTTCTCTTTTCCGTTCTCATTCCTATTGATGGGACTAGCAGGCGTTCTCCTTGCTCTGCCTGCGTCGCGTCCCTTATAACCACGGCAGGTGCCTTGGCCACCTCATTTTTCTTCTTCTTCTCCAGTAGCTTTTCTTTGGTTATTGCTACCTTCTTTTCTTTCTTCTTCTCCTCTCTTATTTTCTTTACATTTTGTTTGATGCGTTCAACTTTGGGTAGCTTCTCCACATCAGTCACTTCCACTTCTACTTCTAATTCCGCTGCGATCTCAGCTATGTGACGGAGAAACTCGGCTTTTCTGGCAGCCTCCTTGGCAGCTTGCTCGCCAGATTCACTTTCCTCTTTTCTTTTCTTCGCTGCGGCAATAATCGACTCCGTCCTTTCTTTCATTTTTTTGAAGTCGTCTTTAAGCTTCTTGGATTTCTCTGCCGCCCTCGCCCTAACCGCTCAATAGATGATGTGACGAAAGATGATGCGATAGCCGTGGATGTCCCCGCATCCTTTACTTTTTCATTTTTCTTTCTTAGCGGTGGTACATCTTCCTCGGCTTCTTCTTCCCTGGCCCTTATTGGCCTGAATTTCCTCTTTGGGGCAAACTTCTTCTTTTCCACCGCCACTATTACCTTTCTAATGGGTCTGTCATGGGAGTCCGACTCCTCAAGAACACTTATCGCAGGGACTGACCCACGCGACTCATTTTTCATCCTCTAGTCGACCAACCCGTCCAACCAAGCATCGTCTTCTTCATCAATGGTGTCTAGAATGTCTCTGAAGACGGTGGACTCATCATTCCTTCCCGCCTCTTGAGCTTCAGACAGGTTCCTGGAGCGTGGCGGAGATGGGGCTGATGTCGCCTCCAACTCAGGACTATTGAAGTGGACAATGGCGAGGGGTTCGGGTGTGGTGGAGGTAGTGGACAGATTCCGACTACCATGCCTCGAGGATGAGACCATAGGTTTAGGGCTTTTGGAAGGGATGGGTTGCTGGGAAGCTATGGGAAGGGTATAGGTGAAAAGAGATAGAAAAGTGGGTGAGATTCGGGAAATTGTTCGGATTGGTCGGAATTCGCGCCGGTAATCTTGAAAATTCGGAGAGAAAGGAAGCGTAATTCGGAAGGGGTTGAAGAGGGGTTTATAAAGGGTTTTAGTTGAGCGCATGGATTATCGGCTTGATGTGTGACATCATAGCCGCATTAAATGATCTGACATCCGTCGATGTCAGCCAGCTTAAGCCCAGTCAACTTTTGAATTCTTGATCTGATAGCGATGTGACAGAATCGCTTCAGATTCCCCCCTAGGCGTCGATATAATCGTGTCGCATCGTTTTGATGTCGATGCCTTGTAATTGAATGAGTTTAGATCTTCACTCATCGCAAAATAATAGATAGCACCCAAACAAAATTTTCAACGCAGATAAGAAAATAAAATAATAAATAAAATAAATAAATAAAATAACAATAAGAATCAATTAACATTAACTCAAATAACAAAGGGGACGAAATGAAATACTGCGGGAAGAAAGAAAAAAAAATTAAGACGAAAGCAATTAAAGTACAAAAGTTAGGATGCGTCCCTAGGATATATGTGCTTTTCGTCAATGCAGGACGCGTCCATCTTGTCCTCATTATATCTTTTCTAGGTCTACAGGTACTTTGTCCCATTCAAAGCAGTCTCTATAATATGGCTTCACGCATTGACCATTAACTTTGAATGCATTGGTGCTGTCTTCACTCATCAGCTCTACAGCACCATGAGGAAAAATTTCCTTGATCATGAAAGGACCAGACCATCTTATTCTTAATTTCTCTGGAAACAAACGCAGTCTTGAGTTAAAAAGGAGAACTTTTTGACCTATATGCAAAGATTTCTTACTGATGCATTGATCGTGCCAACGCTTTGTTCGCTCTTTGTATATCTTTGCGTTCTCGTAGGTTTGCAGCCTCCATTCCTCCAATTCATTCATTTGAAGCTAACGCGCTTCTCCAGCTGCCTTCAAGTCCAGACTCAATCGCTTGGCTGCCCACAATGCCTTATGCTCTAATTCCAATGGCAAATGGCATGCCTTTCCAAAGACTAGCGTGTATAGTGACATTCCTAGAGGCGTCTTGAATGTTGTCTGATATGCCCACAACGCCTCGTCCAATTTGGACGCCCAATCCTTTCAAGAGGAGTTAACCACTTTTTCCAAAATAGTCTTCAACTCTCTATTGGAAACTTCTGCCTGCCCATTTGTCTGCGGGTGGTATGCAATTGCCACCTTGTGATGTACATTGTATTTGATTAGCAACTTAGAAATGATTTTATTAATGAAATGCGTACCTTCATCGCTAATCAAGGCTCTTGGCGTTCCAAATCTCGTGAATATATTTTTCTGAAGAAAATTTGAGACTTTCGACCCATTTTGATACATAAACCACAGCTACCAGTATATGTTGTGGCCGTTTGATGGCGGAAATGGGCCCATAAAATCAATACCCCGAACGTCAAAGAGCTTAACTTCTAAGATAGAGGTAAGTGGCATCTCGTTTCGACTTGAGATATTTCCAGTGCGTTGACATTTGTCGCACCTGATCGCATAGTCCCTGGCATCTCTAAAAAGAGTTGGCCAGAAGTATCTGCTTTGTAAGACCTTGACCGCAGTTCGCTGTCCTCCAAAATGTCATCCATAGGGGGAGTCATGACATTGAGATAGGATGCGTTGATATGAAGTCTCTGGAATGCAGAGTCTGAAGATTTGATCCGGCCCCTTTTTGTAGAGTTAGGGCTCGTCCCAATAATAGAATTTCGCATCATGCATCAACTTTTTCTTCTGTTGTGCGTTGAAATCTTTGGGAAATTGCTTGCATACCAAGAAGTTGACAATATCTGCATACCATGGCACGAATTCTATGACTTTTAATACAGCTTCATCTGGAAAGCTTGCATTAACGTTCAGCTATTTTTGATCGTGTTCCATATTCTCAAGTCTGGAAAGATGACCTGCCATGTTGTTCTCTGTACCTTTGCGATCAACTATTTCTGCGTCGAACTCTTGAAGAAGTAGAACCCATCGGATGAGCCTCGGCTTGGCATCTTTTTTAGTCATCAAGTATCGGATAACCGAGTAGTCAGTGTGGATGATGACTTTTGACCCTAGAAGATATGCTCTGAATTTTTCAACAGCGAAGACTATTGCTAGCAATTTTTTCTTGGTAGTGGTGTAATTCGCTTGGGCTGCATTGAAAGTTTTGCTGGCGTAGGCTATAGGGTGCAACACTCTGTCTCTGCGTTGAACCAACACAGCTCCCATCGCATAGTCGCTAGCATCACACATTAGGTCGAATGGCTGCGACCAGTCTGGGACGATTAAAATTGGTGCTGACACCAGTGCTGCTTTCAGAGTCTCAAACGCCTTGAGGCATTCTTCATCAAACTTGTAAGGTCGATTCTGCTCCAGCAACGAGCTTAAGTGGCGTGCAATTTTTGAAAAGTCCTTGACGAACCTTCTATAAAAGCTTGCATGTCCCAAGAAGCTGCAAGTGTCTTTACATTTGTAGGAGGCGGGAGCTTCTCCACAACTTCAATTTCCGCCTGATCAACTTCAAGGCCCTTCTTGGATATTTTATGACTGAGGACAATTCCTTCGTTCACCATGAAGTGACATTTTTCCCAATTGAGCACTAAGTTGGTGTCCTCGCATCTTTTCAATATTTTTTCTAAATTGCCTAAACATGCTTCAAACGAATTTCCAAAGACTGAAAAATCGTCTATGAATATCTCCACAAATTCTTCCAAAAATTCAGAGAAGATTGCCATCATACACCGCTGAAAGGTGCCTGGGGCGTTACATAGTCCAAACAGCATGCGTCGAAATGCGAATGTACCATAAGGACATGGAAAGGTTGTCTTCTCCTGGTCTTCCGGAGCAATCATGATTTGGTTGTAGCCTGAACAGCCATCCAAGAAGCAGAAGAACTCATTTCCTGCAAGTCTATCTAACATTTGGTCAATAAAAGGCAGATGGAAATGATCTTTCTTTGTCGCCGCGTTGAGTTTCCTATAGTCCATGCAGATTCTCCACCCCGTGACACTGCGGGTGGGGATCAATTCGTTATTCTTGTTTGGGACTACAGTCATATCTCCTTTCTTGGGAACGCATTACACAGGACTCACCCATTTGCTATCAGAGATGGGAAAGATAACGCCTGCGTCCAACCATTTAAGCACTTCTTTCTTGACAACTTCTTTCATTGCTGGGTTCAGACGCCTTTGGGGCTCGATGGATCCATCTTTTCCTTCTTCTAGATGAATTTTGTGCATAAAGTATGTGGGGCTTATCCCCTTGATATCAGCCAAAGTCCATCCAACAGCTTGGATGTGCTTTTTAAGAATGATTAGCAAAGCTGATTCTTGGTTAGGGGATAAAGCAGCTAAAATAATAACTGGAAGAGAGTTACCTTCTCCTAAGTAAACATACTTCAGGTGGGTTGGCAACGCTTTTAACTCGAGTTCTGGCGCTTCTTCCAGAGATGGCTTTGTTCATTGGTTGCTTTAATTTGGTGTCAAGGGTTCAAAAGCAAAATGGACCACGACACAACATTGTTCAGGCTGCTGTGTGTCCAGATTTGCATTCTTTTCATCATTTTCTTCTTCAAGCAACATTCTATGGAACTCATCCTCTGCGTCGAGGTTTTGGCAGGTCTCCTGTTCTCCTGGATACTCTAACGCCTTAAAAACGTTGAAAATCACTTCCTGATCATTAACTCTCATAGTGATTTCCCCCTTATGGACGTCGATGAGTGTACGACCCGTCGACAGAAACGGGCATCCAAGTATGATAGGGACGTCGTCGTCTGCTTCATAATCCAGGACAATGAAGTCTGTAGGGAGAATGAACTTATCTACCTCTACCAACACATCCTCGATCCTTCCTTCAGGATGCACAACGGATCGATCCGACAGGGGCATGAGATTAATGCTAGCCCCTAGATCACACAACGCTTTTCCTATGTAAACCCCCCCAATGGAACAAGGAATGAAGTAAAATAAAATAAAATAAATAAATACTAATACAAGTAAGAATCAAGGAAGAAGGCAAGAGTAAAAGAAAGATGGCGTTCAGCAACGCAGGGACCTTTCAACACAAGCTCAATTTTTACACTCGCGTAAGTCAATGGAGGTCTTGTCGATTTCCAGCTCTCCAATGTGGTAGGGTTTTACCCTTTGTCTATTGACCTTGAAGGAGATAGTTCTGTTTTCATTTGTTAGCTTGACAGCACCATACGGAAACACTTCCTCGATAATGAATGGTCCAGACCAGCGAGACTTCAGCTTACCTGGAAATAAACGCAATCTTGAGTTAAATAATAGGACCTTCTGGCCGACGTATAACGTTTTCTTACTAATATTTTTGTCGTGCCATTTCTTGGTCCTCTTTTTATACAACTTTGCGTTTTCGTAAGTTGAATGTCTTCACTCCATGAGTTCGTTTAATTGAAACCTTCTTGCTTCACCCGTTGCGTCCTAGTCTAGATTGAGCTTCTTCATGGCCCACATGGCCTTATGCTCCAGCTCTAGCGGGAGATGGCATGCTTTTCTGAACACCAACGCATAGGGTGACATGCCTATGGGTGTTTTAAATGTCGTTCTGTATGCGCAGAGAGCTTCATCTAATCTCTCCATCCAATCTTTCCTTGATGCACTCACAACTTTTTCAAGTATGGACTTAATCTCCCTATTTGTTATCTCAACTTGGCCGTTTGTTTGTGAGTGATAGACAGTTACTACCCTGTGCGAGACATTAAATTTTGTCAATAAGTTAGTGATTATGCGATTTTATAAAATGTGTACCTTCATCACTAATTATCGCCCTTGGTGTCCCAAATCGAGAAAAGATTTGTCTCTTTAAGAACTTAGACACCGTGTTTGCGTCGTTCTTCGCACAGGCCACTACTTCAACCCATTTTGATACGTAGTCGACCGCTACTAGGATTTATTGATTACTGCAAGACGGAGGGAATGGTCCCATAAAATCGATTCCCCATACGTCGAACAACTCAACTTCCAGGATTGAGTTCAGAGGAATCTCATTTCGGTTGGAAATATTTCCTGTCCTTTGACAACGATCGCAAGCTACTGCATATGCCCTTGCGTCTTTGAATAATGTGGGCCAGAAATACCCACTCTGCAATACCTTCACAGCTGTTCTCTGTCCCCCGAAGTGTCCTCCGTAAGGTGCTTCATGGCAGCTTCTCAGAATGCTATGCGTTTCATATTCTGGAACGCATCGACGCAAGATGTGGTCCGGGCCAAGTCTGTATAGATATGGCTCATCCCAGCAGTAGAACTTACTTTCGTGTTGGAGCCTCTTCCTTTGTTGAGCGTTGAAATCTTCAGGCCATTGGTTGTAGACCAAATAATTCACTATGTCTGCATACCATGGTTCCTGACTCTCTGTGTTCATGATGTGCTCGTTTGGGAACCGCTCCTCTATATCACTCCAGCTTTCTTAGACCTCTTTATTTTCCAACCGAGACAGGTGGTCTGCAACCTGATGCTCGGTTCCCTTTCTATCTTTGATCTCCAAATCAAATTCTTGCAATAATAAGATCCTCGAATGAGCCTAGGCTTTGCGTCCTTTTTCGCCATTAAATACTTGATCGCAGAATGATCAGTATAGATGGTCACCTTTGACCCCACCAAATATGCCTTAAATTTTTCAACCGCAAAGACTACAGCTAACGTTTCCTTTTCAGTAGTAGTGTAGTTCTCTTGAGCAGTGTTTAATATTTTACTGGCATAAAAGATGGAGTGCATGATTTTCTCTTTCCTTTGCCCCATCACTAGTCCTATTGCATGGTTGCTTGTGTCGCACATCAACTCGAATGGGAGAGACCAGTCTGGTGCAATTAAAATTGTTGCTTATATTAGGGCCTGCCTTAAAGACTCAAACGCATGCAGACATGCGTTATCAAAGTTGAACTCCCTAGTAGCTTCCAACAGTGCGCTCAGTGGTTTTGCAATTTGCAAAAATCCTTTGATGAATCTTCTATAAAAACCCCGCATGGCCTAGGAAACTTCGGAAAGTCTTTACATTTGTGGGGGCTGGTAGCTTGGCTATCGCATCTATTTTTGCTTGATCAACTTCCGGTCCAACCTTAGAAATCTTATGACCCAACACAATACCTTCCGTGACCATGAAGTGGCATTTCTCCCAGTTGAGGACCAGGTTTGTGTCTTTGCATTTCTTTAATACTCGTTCCAGGTTGGCTAAGCATTCATCGTATGATTCTCCAAATACTGAGAAGTCGTCCATAAACACCTCCACTGAATGTTCCAGATATTCGAAAAATATTGCCATCATGCATCTTTGGAACGTTTCTAGTGCATTACATAGCCCAAATGGCATGCGTCTGAATGCAAAGGTGCCATATGGGCAAGTGAACGTTGTTTTCTCTTGATCTTCCGGAGCTATCATGATTTGGTTATAGCCAGAATATCCGTCAAGGAAGCAGAAGAATTCATTTCCTGCTAGCCTATCTAGCATCTGGTCGATGAATGGCAATGGGAAGTGATCTTTCTTTGTCGCCGCGTTCAGCTTGCGATAGTCCATACAGATGCACCAACCAGTGACCGTTCGTGTTGGTATCAGCTCATTTTTACTGTTCGTAATCACTGTCATCCCCTCTTCTTTGGTACACACTGAATTGGGCTTACCCAGTTGCTGTTGGAGATTGGATAAATGACCCCTACGTCGAGTCATTTGATGATTTCTTTCTTCACAACCTCCTTCATGGCTGGGTTAAGCCTGCGCTGCCTTTCTACTGAACCTGCCTTACCCTCTTCCAACTGAATTTTATGCATACAGTATGAAGGGCTTATTCCTCTTATGTCCGCTAAGGTCCATTCAATGGCTTTGATATGATTTCTCAGTATTTGCAGCAAAGCCTTTTCACGGTCTGTGGTCAACGCAGAGGATATGATGACCGGAATGTGCTATCTCCTCCCAAATATGCATACTTAAGATGAGTCGGCAGTGTTTTTAGCTCAAGGGTTGGCGGCTCTTCTAGAAATGGCTTTGTCTTCTCCGTGGATCGGTTGCTCAAATCTAGGCGTTTGAAGCTTGTGTTGGAGATTACACCAATTTCTGTCTCTTTTTCCTCATCCATTTCATCTAGCATTGTTTCATCTTCTGACCATGCGTATATAATGCTTGCCTTTTCTTTAGTTATATCTTCAATCATCCGGCAAGAGTGAAAATCATCAGGATATTTCAACGCATTAAAAACATTAAACTTCACCTACTGGTCGTCCTCACGAATTGTTAGTTCCCCTTCTTGGACGTCAATCAGGGGGCGTCCCGTAGCTAAAAAGGGTCTTCCCAGGATAATAGGCACCTCTCTGTCAGCTTCATAATCCAGGATTATGAAGTCAGCTGGGAAGATGAATTTGTCCACCTTCACAAGAACATCCTCGATTTTGCCCTTGGGGTTCTTGATGGAGCGGTCCGTAAGCTGAAGTGTGACTGTAGTGGGCCGTGCTTCTCCTATAACCAACTTCTTGAATATAGACAATGGCATTAAATTTATACTGGCTCCTAAGTTGCATAATGCCTGACCTACATCCATTCCTCCTATGGAGCATGGCAATGTAAAACTCCCTGGATGTTTCATTTTAGCAGGTATATTGTTTTTGAACAACGCACTGCATTCTTGCGTTAATGTTACAGTCTCAAATTCTTCGAGCGTTCTTTTTTTGGATAGTATGTCTTTCAAAAATTTGACATAACTTGGCATTTGTTCCAGGGCTTCCACCAACAGAATGTTGGTGTGAAGTTGTTTGAGAACGTCCAGAAATGTTCTAAATTGGCCCTCATCATTTTTCTTCTTTAGGCATTGAGGAAAGGGCGGACACATAGGGGAGTGGTATCTTGATATACCGACACAGGTTTTGCCTGCTTTGCTTTTTCTCTCTTCCTTCCATTCTCCTGCTCTTGAGCAGTTGTGGTAATTAATGATGGTTGCGGATCATGAGTTGGTGCTGTTGGAGTTGGTTGTGGAGTGATGTGAGGCTGCAGGTTTCCTTGCGTCCTCTGGTCTTGCGTCTCAGTGGGAAGTGTTTTCCCACTCCTCAATGTCACAACTTGACATTGTTTTTTACCGTTGCCTTGTGGGGCTTCGGTATTACTTGGCAATGCTCCTTGAGGTCTGTTTTTGAGCTCACCTGTAATTTGTCCCATTTGAACTTCTAAATTGCGAATTGCAGTGGCCTGATTTTGGAGCATCGCATCATTCTTACTGATATATTCTCGTAGTAAAGCTTCCATGGATGATGATGATGCGTTTGCTGACTGGTTTTTTTGTGGCTGATGCCCTTGAATACCTTGGTTGTGAATATGAGGGTTGCTTCTCTGCGGCTGTTGCTCAGTTCCCTGCGTCTGTTGTTGGTTTCCTCCCCATCCAAAGTTAGGATGGTTCCTCCAACCGGGATTATATGTTTTAGCATACGGGTTATTCTGAACATAGCAAACGGATTGTGGATTGTAAGGACACATATCATATAGGTGGCCCTCACCGCATTGCACACAGCTTACAGATGCTGTTGCATTCATTGCGTCCATCGCAGCAACGGATCCACCTTGGTTGTTCAATGCTATTGTCTTCAACAAAGATATCATATTGGCAATCTGAGCTGCAAGATTAGTGGCCGCATCAGTTTGAATCATACCAGCTTGCGTTCGTCTCTTGTCAACGAATCGAGATCCATATCCATTATCCACCCATTCATCAGTATTCCTCGAAATTCTATCGAGAATCTCCTTGGCTTATGTATAGGTCTTGTCCATTAATCCCCCTGCCGCAGAGGCGTAGGCCACTGATTGTGATGTTTTATTTAATCCTCCATAGAAAATCTCCATCTTTACACAGTCAGGGATGCCATTGTGGGGACAATTCCTTACTAGCCTCTTAAATCGGGCCCATGCCTCACTAAGGGTCTCCGAGTCCTTTTGCTCGAAGGTGACAATGTCTCGTCGCCTCTTTGCACTCATCGTTGGGGGAAAATATTTATGCATAAATTTTTCAACCATTTGCCCCCAAGTTGTAATCTCACCAGGTTCAAATGAATACGCCTATTGTCTTGCCTCATTTCTGAGAGAGGATGGGAATAGCATCATTCTGATGCTGTCTTGCGGTACTCCAGCCATGGGAAATGCGCTACATATCTCCAAAAAGCTTTTCACCGTGTGCATGTGGGTCTTCACCCTTTGCACCCCCAAATTGCCCTACGGTTTGCAACATCTGCAGCATTACTGGCTTCATTTCAAACCTTCCATTACCCTCAAAGGTTGGTTATAAAATTCTCAGTGCGAAATTATATAGATTCAGCAACGCATACTCCCTCATTAGGCGATTTATATCATGCGTCAAGAGAATTGGGTTTACTTCGTAGTTTGCATGCTCTTGCGCATCTGCGTTCTGCCTAACACCACCTTGAGGAGCTTGAGGTTGATTGTGTTGAGCGTTCATATCTTCTTCTGTAGCTTGGTTGCTCCTTCTTTGTTTAATCTGCCTTATCCTTCTTCTGAAGGTCCTCTCAATCTTTGGATCAATATCAAATGTTGGGTTGTTCCCTTCACTCATATGTTGTTAGAAGCTTTTGATAGAAGAGAAACTTACTATACTCCTTCGACTGAGGAATCCTGCAACACAATAATCCAAATAAAAATGAATCAATAAAATAATCCCCGGCAACGGCGCCAAAAACTTGTTGTTGAAAAATAATTTGTGAAATGGAATTATACTAACGTAATGTGCAAGTTAAGCTACACTGATGCGTTTCACACACTATGCGTTGAACATACCATGCGTCTTACTTATGCTTAATGCTATGCGTTGGTGATCTGTCAAGTTTTCCTATCCCTTACCCAAGTATAAGCAAAGGAGTGGGTTTTCTCGGTGAGTCCGAAGTCGAACACAGGGATTATGTTAATTTTATATTTAAGTGGATTATATGCGTTGTAGTGGTAACCGGAAATATCGAAGAAAGGTGTTTGTTTCTAATCTAAAGAAAGCGATAACATGTACACTAAACTAAAATGTGGAAGATGAAAAGGCATGCGACATAGCAAAGTCAGCTAAGTGAATTTAATGAATGAGTAAAAACAGGGTTAGGGTTGGTTAACATCTAACATCAGAAACGCATGGTGATAGTCTATTCATACTTGCGACTCTTCTCCCGGTTGTCAGCCGCTATGCGTTATATGTCTATAATGCATAGGAGAGTGTTAAGTGCCAAGGTTGTTCCTATGTCTAGGCAACACTACTTAGCCTTGTCAATTGAGTTCCATAATCACTTACCCTCTCAAGTAGTCTGATTATTACTACTTATATCGATTAGCTAGATGGTCATAAGCATCGGATTAAAATTACAATTGACAAGATCCAATAGTTACACTATGGTTCTTATTTAGATGCTGACGTAACCCTTAACCCGTGATAGATTAGTTACTCATGGATTCAAAGTAGAAAACGAACAATGTAGAGAGATGAGTAGACATGGAAGAAATATAGATTGATGAACGGAATACAACTTTAGATAGCTCAATGTCTTGACACAAATCTAAAATCAAACTAGAAAAACAAGATAGAAAGTAGGAAAGGGCGTCAATGTCTTGAGTCGCCGGGAAGGAAGCGTGAGGTTCTGCTGTGAAGTGGTCAGGCGGAGGGAAGACTCTTCTCTCTCGAGCTATTCGTCTCCGGTTGTGTTCTGGAGAGAACTCTGCTGTCACTTAGGAATTCTTCCGAGAATGAACAACCTTTCTTCATCTTGCAGGACTGCCCTTTTATAGATGTTGCGTTCGCAATCAATGGCAGATCTACTTGATTGGCGGCAAAATTGATATCATGTGTCCATCTCGCCTAATTGCGTAATTCTCGGGTCAATTTAGATCCACCACTTTAGCCACAGATTATGTATGTTAATCTTCTGACAATCTCTAAAGATTCTGATCTAATTTTCTGCGCATTGTGTCTTTTGTCATTATGCGTTCATGGAGAAGTTTGGCGGATGTCAACGCGTCATAGGTTGCTAATGCACAGTCTTACGTTAAGAAGTAGTCAACTCATTGTTTGCATTCCTTCGTTGAAACATGCGTTTTAGGGTCAAAAAGTGGTAAAATTATTATCTTCATAAAAATACAAGAGTAGAACGCCTAGGAAGATTTATTAGTAGAATTTAGCTTAAACTACCGCATGCTTCTCTATTTATTCTCTATTTTTCTAAGAAAAAGGCTATAATAACTTATATTTCTACAAGTTATCATCGAGTCATATACTCTTTATGACTGTGAACCTTTGAGTCACTACCTATGATTATGACTGGATGTCTCCCAGGATCACCACCTATCCTTATGATTGTGACTTACGGGTTCACTACCTATGACTATGTGCCTTCAGGTTTGCTACTTATGCCCATGCCTATGTTTAGTACACCTGTGCGTATGATAAAAGGATAACAAATTCAACTAGTGGGCTCGGTAGTGGGTCACTTACTGAGTATCTTAATACTCATTCTTTTCTTTGACAAATTTTTCAAGTAAGGACCAGGACAGATAGGCTAATGACAAGAAGATCCATGATTGTGCCATGGGACCAGTCATCGCTTCCGCGTATCATGTTCATGTCTTCTCTTTCTAGGATATAGGTTCTAGTTGTCAATTGATAGCCTAATTTATTAAATTGTTTATTTATTTATTTATTTTGTTTATTTTAATTTTTTATTAATTTTGAATTTATGTTTTAAGGGGGACCCAGATAAAACTTATTTCATGTAATTTGATTTAATTGATTTAATCAATTTATTTTATTTTATTTTAAAAATAAAACGTGCTAATTGCTTGATTCAAAAACTGCTTTACAAAATCACGCATGTGTAGAGTAACATCCTGTTGGTTAGAAAAGTTGGGTCGTTACAGTTGATATAAGAGCCTAAGCTTTTAGATTCTGTAGATTGACTTATTATGTAAGTTCAGAATGTCCTATTGATCGTTAACAAATTCTTCGTCATCGCCAGGTATGTCCTTCAAGGAAAGTCTTTATAATTATATGCACGAGATTTTAACTGATTTATGAATGTGATTGTCAAGTTTCTCCTGGAAGATCTTGATATGCATTGTAAGCACTGGCTTATAATACTAAGTGTTGGGAGAAGGCAAGTGAAATGGTGGCTATGCGTTGCTGTCTATTGTTTTAGATAGAAATCTAAGGTTCACATCTAAGTTTTGGCCAAGTCTACAACAAGCATTGGGAACCAAGCTAAAATTTAGTATAGCTTTCCATCCTCAAACTGATGGACAATCAGAAAGAACTATTCAGACCCAAGAGGATATGCTACATGCTTGTGTGCTGCAATTTAAAGGAAGCTGAGATACTCATCTGTCATTAATGGAGTTTGCCTATAATAATAGTTACCATTCTAGTATTGGAATGGCACCTTATGAAGCACTATATGGCAGACATGTAGAACTCCTATATGGAGTGAAGTGGGGGAAGGAAGTTGATGGGACCAGAACTGGTACAAACTACATCAGAAAATGTTAAGCTTATAAGAGAAAAGTTGAAGACTGCACAGGATTGACAGAAAAGCTACGTTGATATGAGACGTAGGGATTTAGAATTCGAACTTGGTGATAAAGTTTTCTAAATTTGTTATCCCCCTGGAAAGGAATTTTGAGATTTTGGAACGCGTAGGATCGTCAGCTTATCGATTGGCATTACCTATGGAGTTGTCCAAAATACATGATGTATTCCATGTTTCTCTACTGAGGAAGTACATTCCAGATTCCACACATGTTCTAGAGGCTCAACCTATTCAGCTAAATGAAGACTTGTTTTTTGAAGAGGAGCCTGTGCAAATTCTTGATCGAAAAGAGCAAGTGTTAAGATAAAAAACTATACCACTTGTTAAAGTTTTATGGAGAAATCACCAAGTGGAAGAGGCAACATGGGAAAGTGAAGATCAAATGAAGATCAAATATCCTCGTCTTTTCTCAAAATAATCTTACTTGAATTTCGAGGACGAAATTCTCAAAAAGGGGATAATGAATTGTAAGCCCTAACTTGTAAGACATGCTTAGCCTTGGGAGAAGGCAAGCTAAGAAGAAGTCATGTGTTATGCGTTGTAAAGAGGAATGGTGGCCGAAAGTGAAGGAGCAAAAACTGTTGCATTGGTAAGGTTGAAGAGTTGTTATATTTTGATAGGGCTACTATGCGTTGAAGGTGTCACCATGCGTTGAAGTTGTACTTGACCTACCATGCGTTGGTAAGGTTACTTTGGGTTGGAGAGTAGTTGTATGCGATGGACTGCAGCTATGCGTTGAAGGCTGTTGCCATGCGTTAGAGGAAGTTGTGTGTGGATGGCTGCTGTGGGCATTGGAGGTAGCTTGCTTCGAGGGTTGCTATGCGTTGGTGTGTTGGTGAAAAAGTCTGTGTAGGCCAACTTATTTTAAAAAGGAACGGAAGTGGAGGTTAAGTCGGCAACATATATATATGAGTGGGCTTAGTGTTCAATCATTTTAAACACTTTCTAGAGCTCGAGTCGGTTCCATTTTTCAGATAAACAACGAGGGAAGATAGAAGAAGGTGTTCATATCAAATTCGAGTAGAGTTCTATTTTTTTTGGTGGTGTAACTAAAGCTGGAACAAAAAGTTTGATTGTGATCGTGAAATCCGAGCATGGTCTAGTGTTTGCAGAAGTGCGAGCTGAGGAAGTTGAAGATAGGGCTGAAATTTTGAAGTTAGTAAGTTAACTCAATTTCTAACCATTTCTATGAAGGATGTTTGAGTTAAATTTGAGGGAAACATGTAAAATTGTAGGTGGAAGTGATTGCTATTGATTTGCTAGGCAATTGAGAGCAACTCAGTGTTATTTGAGAATATCCCTCAACCGGAGAAGAATCATGCTCTGAAATTTTGAGCTAAGTGAGAGAACCTATTCCTTTACAAGTTTGTAGATGGGAAGAAGTTTTGAATTTGGCTGAAAATGTGATTTTTATCAGGTAGAAGTGAGAACAAAAGGAAAGGAAGAAACTGTGGCTATCGGGTGTCGCTGAAAGTTGGAGAGGGAGTAGCGAGACAAGTATTGCTGGTAGCGCAGAGGGCTATGCGTCTCCCGCATTTATGGTGCTGTCCGAGTCGCGCAAGAGTCTTACCATAGGGATGCAAACATTTATTGTTAGGGGGGTATCTTGCTGAGTGTTGCTAGGTATTGCTACTCAAGGTGAATCTCGCTAGTCTTGCTCATTATGGTCTCGCTAGTGTTGTATATTTGTAGGCAAATCTCGCTAATAATCTCGCTCATTATGAATTATTTTGGGAGAAATGAGTCTCGGTAATGAAGCATGATTGGAATTTAATTATGCAAACTTAATGGTTATGGAAAGAAAGTTTAGAAAAGCTTAACATGAGAAATGTGTATTTACAGGCCAAGAAGAGCTAGGAAAGGCGTATAATCCGCTCAGGGCCTAGGACAAGTAATGAGTGACACTTTTCTTTCTCTAAATGATTTTATTTAAAATGTTTAGCCAGATTAAATGTTATTTTATGATCATTTATTTCAAGATAAGCATGATGGCTGGTTATACTCGATTTTAAGGCATTGTTGAAAAACATGTTTATAAGATGCTATTTATTGAGAAACGCTCTGTTTTCCACGAAAGGTTTTACAATGAACTGTTTATACAAAACATACCTATTTCTAAAATGTTTTATAAGGGACCCAATGCTGAGTGACATTGAGAAGACATGTGGGCAACCTGTGACTTAGACAGAGCTCAATGCCGAAGGACATTGAGAAGGCATTTGAGTTTCCTAGGGACCCAATACTGATGGACTCGGAGAAGGTACTTGGGCATCCCGAGATATTCCTATTGCGGACGTTGGGTGCGTTGAGTTTTGCTCCCTTCGACTAAGGGAAATATTTGTTTTCGACGTTGGGTGCGTTGAGTTTTACTCCGCCTCGACTAAAGGAAATATTTGTTTTTGATGTTAGGTGCGTTGAGTTTTGCTCCGCCTCGACTAAAGGAAATATTTGTTTTTGATGTTGGGTGTGTTGAGTCTTGCTCCGTGATAACTTGTAGAAATACAAGTTATTATAGTCACTATTTGAATTAATTAGAGTAACTTTAGGTCTAAACACATGATTTTGGCAGTGAATTATGTAATATGTATTACTATGCGTTGGCACCATTAACAAAAGAAAATACCTGAAAAATATATGAGCTTTTCTGTTTTTAATGCAGGATTAAGAAGAAAAAAGCACAAATAACCCAAACACAAAGAGGAAGCTGCTGTAAGAACAAAAGTGCAAACTCATGCGTCGAGACCATGCGTTGAGAAGAAAAAGTAGATACAGACGCTTGGGCAAAAGCTGTCATGTCGATATGCAAAAGAATTACACGTTATCAGATCATGGCAGAACCAATGGGCCAACAATGTGAAAAGTCTGCGTAGTAGTGCATGGAATTTAATGCAAAGGTGTCAGCTCCTCATGAGTTCACCTTTTTAAGCCAATAAATAGCCCAAAGTTTCTCCATTCAGAAGGAGAGAGAAACGAGTTCAAGAGGCGAAAGCTCTGTACAAATTCTCCCTCACAATAACCGGCCTCCATTTCAAACTATTCTGTGAGAAGGATTTTGAGAATTTTCAGAGTCGTCTCCCAGTGAGTGAGAACCTTCACCCTATGAAATTTATGTATCAAATAGCAACCATCTCAAGCCTCTATGAAGCAAGACATTGCCAGTGGCAGCTTGACGTCTTCCATTATTGTTCTATCTCCATTTCTCTCCTTCTTACTTATGTTTTGTTAATGACATTCGAGAGAATGATTTATTTTCTTAATATAAGTTTGATTGATAATTATCTTCCATTTATTTCCATATTAAATACTTTACACCATGTTGTTTGAATGTTAAATGAGTTAGATGTTAGAAGCTAGTTTTTCTTAAGCAATACTAAGTATGTTACATCTTGATTAATGCATATTCTTAGGTTGTATAGCTTTGTCTGACAAACAAATTTAACAAGCACGACTGTCTAGCTTGAGAGAGTAGATGGTTAATCTTTAGCATTTATCAAGACTAGATAAGGTTCAAAGATATAGTTCATCTTTTGCCAACACAAATCTACGATGCCTCTTAGAGATAAGATTAATGGGGCGTCGAAACATCGAGAGATGAATTCACAAACCCAAAGTTTGTAGGTATGTAAATATACTTAGATATGCTTAAGTAACATCTAGCCCCTGCGTTAACTCTATTGTTATCGCTTGATTCCACCGTCATTCTCAATGCATGCTATCTGACACTAAATGACATTTGACTAATCTTCGCTGCATCCACTTCATTGTTAATTGTAGGAAATTTTATTCATTCTTTATGTATAGTTTTAGGTACATACAACTCCTGCACATAATACATGTATAGTCATCGCATAGTCTTGTCTCTATTCTCAACGCCTAGTTATTACAAATCTCTGCGTTCGACCCTAGACTCACCAGGAAACCTATAGAAGCTTATACTTGAGCTTTTATAGGAAAATTTGCTTATTAATGATCATACTTGAGTAATTCTCGACGCATCTGTGTACGAAAATTCTAACATCTAATATACCTTATGCGCAATAAGCTGTGAACCCAACACTCCGCCTTGACTAAGGAAAATTTTAAAAACAAAAGAAGATTTGATGCGTTTGTAGACTATTTATCTAAAAGACCTGGCTTATGTTTTATCTCAAGGCTTAACATCAGTTGTATACAAATGTTATATTTGAGCATAATTTGATTTCTTGAGTTATCTATTTCTGAAATGAACATATATGATTTGACAAAGGTATTCAAGCATGTATTTACAATAGTTATGATTTGAATCCATATTTTATACGTATTGTGTTATAACGGTTTTACCATGTTGGTTTTCGAACCAAAGACATTTTTACAAAACTAGTCACTCACGGGGCTTTTAGCTCATACTTTCCATGTTTTCTTTTCCACCCAGGTAGCAAGGACGTTCTCGGTGCTTAGCCCACTACAGCTCACCTTGCTTAAGCTTTGAGTTATCAGAAACACTTCACATTGTGGTTGTTGTATGTGTAAATAACCTTATATAGGTGGCATGTAGACCTAGTTATCTATATGTTGGGATGTGAGATGGGTTGTTGTATAAGTTTATTGTGAACATGTTGGAATGTTTAATTATATAAACATAAGTTCTTATGGTTTTGAATTTTTTAGTAGATATATATGAAATAATTTAACAGGTTAATCAGGTACAGATGGACAGTGTACGTCATAAGAGGGGTAATGTTTGCTGTCCTCACATCTCCTCTTGGGTTGAGTAGGGTAATCTGGGAGGGGGTGTGACAACATATCTGCTAACTGTTCAATTAACCAGTGTTCTATTTGCCATTGAATGTGTATTAGCTATGATTGAATCAATAAGCGCAACAATATCCCTTCTTCTTGGAATAAGCGCTGCTAGTATAGCATTTTTACGCTAGAACTTTTTCCAACTAGAAATTGAAGAAATAAGAGAAGAAAGCGTTTTAAGTGACCAAACATGGACAGAAAACAGGGAATGACAAACTTGAAAGGGATCAGGTTTCTCATATCTAATATAAAAAGATTCTAGTGTCAGCTACCATAAAAAGCTAGCCCTTCTTGCTTAAGCTATTAGGGCGTAGTCTGTCTTATATGCCTCCAAGGGTGGTGGTGGGTGTAGTGAGCGCTTAGACCAAGACAGTGACTCTGACCCGTATGGTTAAGACATCCTTCCCCTAGGGTTGTGAGAAGCTGAATTTTTCGATCCCTAAAGCAAATCAATAAATTTTGACTAGATATGACTTTGAACCTATTGTAATGTGTTCCAATAGTTTCTCCTATGAGAAGGCTTTTGGTGCAAACTCAACCTTTTCTTTTCAATCATGGAGGGGGTTTTGTCTTAGCCTCTCAAACTTTTGCCTTGTTTACAAGTAGGATGGTTTCCATGGATTCGAGTGTCTTATATCTAGTGTTTTTTTTTTAAGCATTATTTTTCGTGTGAATTCCATGATGGTTTATTTGCTGAAATTAGGTATTTATTAATCATGCATTCACGTAGTCGTAATCATGCCTTAGAAAATTGGATTTTCCATGAAGGGGAAAGGTGCATATTTTATTAATCCATGTCATGCATTACAATATCAACTAGGAAAAGAAAAGATGGGAATTCCTCAAACCGGATACTATTTCGAACAGCGACCAAAGTGGGCTTACTCGTATGCAGCTATTTTTTGCTTCTTACTCAACAGCCTCCTTTCTTTTTGCATCCTTAACTCGCCTTTTTCTCAGCTAAAGCTAGCTCTGTGATCTGCTTTCTTTGTTCACAACCTCTGCTCCTCTCCTCTCCCTATGGTCGAGCGTGTTAGTTAACCTCTCTCTATTTAGGGTCAAACTCTCTTCTTTCGACATAAGGCCATAGTAAAAAGAGTATTTGTTCTTGTATTTAAGGTCAATCCATGGATACTAAGACTCAGCGTGGTCTTGGTTACTAAGACTATACATATATATATTACATTTATAATAACTTATAAATTTATACTAAATTATAAAAAATACCCTTGAAATTTATCATTTGTTTCAAAAGTACCATTATACTTTTCAAAATTGCAATATTACCCTCGAATTATTATAAACATATTTCAAAAATATCCTCAGAGTAGAAATTATTCTTTAGAATTTAGACGGAAGTTGAGATATGAGACTTAATATTACCCTTGAATTGTTATAATTTTTTTTTTCCAAAATCTTTAATCAAGTCTACAAGACTTAATATTGTATTTGATATTTTATTTCAAGGCTTTTGCAAATGAATTGTCTACTTTAAGTATAATATGTATAGATGCACTATATACAAAACATAAATATTAATTATTTTTATTCTCTTCAAGAGATTCAAACAAATTCAAATATCTCATATACAAGTGGGTAAAAAAGAATAATCATAAGAAACTTGTAATGTCACATCCCTTCCCGAGCTATCCTCTTAACACGAAAAGAGGCATGAAGACAGCAGACATTGACTCCTTACAACATCAACTGTAAACTTAACTTCTTTCACAACTCAACCAAGCACAATATTATAAGGTACATCCTGACCACAAATAATACCAAATGATACTTCATAAAAATAACATCAGAGTTTTATACATAGCATTCACTCCTTAGACCCCAATATATACAATGCTAGGTCTAAGTATAAATATTTACAAGTCCAAAGCTTAAACGACAAAACCAGATGAGTTTGACAAGTAGGTTAAGCACGTCGATTCCGCTCGCTACTTGGAAAGTTGGAAAACATTTGAAAGCATGAGCTAAATAGCCCAATGAGTAACAAGTTTTGAAAACCGTTCTTGATTGAAAGCTTATAAACATTTGTATATGGAAACCATTTCTGGGTTAAAAGCCCACTAAAATCATGCTCATAAATCGAATCGTAAAGCATTGAAAGCTTATAAATATTTGTATATGCTTGAAAGAATTTTCCTTTAGTTAAGGCGAAGTAACTCAATGTTGCTCAACGTTGAACACAACCTTAGTTGGGATGGAATAAGCTCATCATATCCAACGTCGCATAATCTCAGATGAGTGGAGTAATCTCAACACAACAACAAATCTCCCTCTATGTGCACATAGGAATTATAATTCAGGCTGCCCATATACCTTCACCAAGTCCATTGGCATTGGGGACCAATCCAGGCTACCCAAATGCTTTCTCCCAGTTTTTCGGTATTGGGGACCATATTCAGGCTATCCATATGCCTTCTCCCAGTACTTCGGCATTGGAGACCATATTTAGGCTGCCCAGATGCCTTCTTCCAGTACTTCAGCATTGGGGACCATATTAATATTCAGGCTGCCCATATGCCTTCTCTCAGTCTTTCGACATTGGGGACCATATTAATATTCAGGCTGCCCATATGCCTTCTCTCAGTCTTTCGACATTGGGGACCATTTTTAAGCATGCTAAATCTTTTATAAACACAAGTTTAAACAATTTCTCAGAATTTCTGGAGTATTTTTCAAAAACATGTTTTTCACAAAACTCGGCATTCTAGATGTAAAAGCATGTTCAAAACCTATTGAAGAAACACATGCTTATGAAATTCAACTTATGCCAAAAATCTCATATTTTGCAGTAAACTGAGCATTCTAGAAATATCAAGAATATAAACTAGGCATTCGATAAACATCGAGAGAATTAATCATTTATCAAAATTAAGTTACTCACAACCATAAATCTCATATTTTGTAATAAACCGAATATTCCAGAAACATCAAGAGTAATAATCATTTTAGATGAAATTGTGTTACTCACTATTTGTCCCGGCTCTTTACGGATTAAATGCTTCCCTTAGCTCCTCCCAGCAAGCAAAATCGAGTCATTCTTCTATCTTTTCTCTCTTCTTTCTCTCTTTTCTCTTTTTCTTTCTCTCATTCTCTCCTTCCAAAATAATTCTCTCAGTTGCTCCCTCAATTCTCCTTGCCAACTGAAGCTATTTATAAACAACCAATTCCCTTAAATTGCCGACACCTCCAAATTGATTTGTCAAAATGCATGTTTAAGGCTTCATGCATCAAAACACATCAAATTTGCATGATTTTCTCAACATGGAGCTCAACACCTCACTCTTTTGAATTGTAAAAATACAAATTCCACCGCTTGGCACAAAAATTTCGGTCAAAATGAAGAAAATTGCATTCTGCCATTTTTTCCGTAAAGTTTTGCAGTTCAACATTTTCCGTAATGTTCTGCTAGTTCACTTCCTGGTCCGGTTTCTTGGTAACTTTCGGTGATTTAGTTCAAAACTTTTAGTGTAGTTTCCTAGTACTTTCCGACGATTTAGCTTCCCGCCTTTACTTCCCGATATCTTCCTGTTGACTTTTCCCGGTAACTTTCGTTGACTTTTTTTGTAAACTTTGATTTTTTCTTGAGAATTTCCTAGCGACTTTCGGTGGCCTTTTCCAACCAAATTATTTCCAAAAGTCCGATACTTTAGCCAAAAATCCAACACTTTAACCAAAATTCAACATTTTAACCAAATTTTAGCTAACTCTGCAAACCCTAGTTTTTAAATTTTCCTAACTTCATAGGCTTGTTTTCCAAATTTACACCATTTACCCTAATTTTCTCTCGTTATGTCCTTTAAGCAACTAGGTCAAAGGTTAGAGTGTCATATGTAACATCTAAATAATACTATATTTAGGAGTTAGAAAGATAAGTTATTTTTTCAAGAGATTCAAATAAATTATCAAAGTTTGCTTACACACATCATTTTCTTTTCATTACTGGAGATCTTTATTTAAAAAAAAAAAACTTTTATGTACTACAGATACAATATTATTGTCTCTTTTGCATCACATTTGAAAAGCAAAATTCTCCTTCAAAACATTGTTCATGTGTGATTTTAATAAAATAACTACTTCTTCCTTTATTAACAATATTCCGACTACAACCTTCAGGGAATGATATTAAATTATTCGGTTGAAATTCATTTTTTTTTTATAGAAACATATGCTTATTTGTTTTATTCAACTTGAAAAAAATATTGGATAAATGTTCATCACAATGTTTTTCAAACTATCTTTCTCAAATTACTAATGCAAGAACCGCGCATATTTGGGATATGAAACTAATATATGCTTATTAGTTTATAAGCATTTGTTAATTTAACATATGTGCAACTACAGATGCAAGACAAAAACAATGAGCACTAATTGATTTATACAACTTTAGGTGCATTAAATCAAAATTAGCTTTAGGAAGAGTAATTAACTATTATACATAACTTTCATAAACTTTGTCACAAGAGAATTGATCAAATTTAAACAACCTTTATAAATTTTAAAGTTCAGAAATTTATCCATATGAGAATAATTTAAATATTCAACAATAAAATAAATTTCAATATTAGCATGACAAACAAAAATTTAACTAATTCAACTCTCAAGTTAGTTCCCGGGTAGAGTTGTTCCCTTACGGTCTGCTTAAATACCTCAGTTTAACCAAAACAATCCTTAGACAAGGTTCCCTTATAATCAATTTTTAGGAAGAGTACGATTTTTTTTTTTATAATTCATTAATCTTTTAATTATTAGCTAATTAATAGATTAATGATCCAAGTGAATTATTAAGCTTTAACTTTAATCTTTTTTTAAAAAAAAAACTAATTCACTTAAGAAATAATCTCTAATATTTTAAAATCTTAAACCTTTCAAAATAAAAGTAAAGATAGTCTTGAACATTTATTCTAATCATATTTGAAAGATAAAAGATAATATTTATTGGAGGATAATCTTAATAAATAAAATATAATATAAGTAGGAGAGAATCTGAACCCCTATCAAAAAACTTGCAACCATTAGAAAGATGAAAGATAAACATCCTAATTCAATTTTCCTATTTAAATATATAAAAATATAAATTAATTAGGAAACATCTTTATTAAATCTAAAATAAGATCATAATTTACAACCTAATGACATACTTTATGCAAAGTAACAAACAATTTCAAATATATATATAACAATTTGGTAGTCTTAAGAAATCGAAGACAATTTAAAAATTACTAGAATTTAAACTCAAGATATATCTTAATTTACCATATCAAAGATTTTTTATTGAATTGATTACTTGCTTTTGTTTGCAAACATACGGACCACGACCACACAATTAAAGTTGACATTTATCATATAATTTTTTCTTTTCCCACACAAATTCACAAATAAGAACTTAAAATAAGATTAATTTTGTTTGTAGGTATGCATCAGATTTTTCAAAATTTGTTTTCCATACAATCATAATCTTTATCCTGAGTGCTTAGTCCAATTCTTATAATTTCAAACCTCATTCCCAACAAATTTAAAAAACTCATAAAAGTATATAAAATTTTAGAAATTGATCTAATGCAAAAACCTAATTAACCACAAATTTGCAATTCAATTTCACAATGTATATTGCATATATGAAAATTTAAAATAATCACCTTCATTTAGACTTTAGTTTTAATAGAATAAAGATGAATGATGGTGGTGAGAAAACCAATGATGAATACATCAAACACATATGTATAATTTTGTTTCCTCTAACCCAAACAAGACCAAATCTTCAAAATCAAAATACTCAACATATTTTAATGAAAGTCTAAATACCTAAAAAATTATGGAGAAAATTTTGGTAGGTCTTTAGTATTCTTGATATCCCCATGAATCAAATCCAATCTCTACAAAATCTTCAAATTGGTAGAGGTCGTGCTGTAACGTGTTGTAAAATAAGACTAGTGCAAAAACAAAACAAGAACAAAAAGAAGCAAAGTAAAGAACAAAGTAAAGAGAAGAAAGTAGAAAGAATTTGAAATCAATTTTTGGTTTGTTTACAAATGATCTCTACAACCTCTATTTATAGGATTGTGAGAATATTGGTTACAATAATCAAACATAAATAGGGGTCAAGAAAATTATGAAGATTAATAGGAGGTTAATTAATGAATGAATTTGTAATTTAGGGAGGTTATGAAGATCTATATAATTGTAATATGTATAACAATATTATCATTAATTTCAATAATTTGCACCCTTCCAGTTTCAGGTGTCTTTCATAATTTCTTAGTGTTAAATTCTATTTCTTATTTAAATTTAATATTATCATTAATGTAGTCCATTTATATTATCTACTATTTTATTTTTTAAATTAATTATTTTATTGAACCAATTAAATAAAAGATAATTCTTAAATTATTAACTAAAAGATAATTTTCTATCTAGTTGAACATTTGATGGGAGGTGTCTATATAACAATAAAACTCTAGGAACAAGTTATTTTGGCCCTCTCTGCCTCATTAAGAGCTCGTTTGGATTGATATAAGAAAAAAATATTTTCTAAAAACTCATTTTTATTTAAACACTTTTGGTAAAAACGGATTAAAATACACTTGAAACAAGCTATTTTGGAATGGTTACCAAAAATTCCAATTTCTTCTAAAATGACTTATTTTTTGAATTAAATACTTGAAAATGTATTTCAAATACACCCTAATTAGTAGTTTTTTTATTCTCTTCTTATCAAGAAATATAATTAAGTTCTAAACGAAGACTAAACGAGAATCACAATCTCTTACTAGATCAAGATCATACGTCAAGATATGTTACTCTAACTCATGTTGGTGTCCATTTCTTTTATATTGGATATTTGGTTGGAGTTTCAAAGAATATTTTATTGTATTCATAAAAAAAAAAAAAAAAAGTTGTAGAGTTTATTTTTGAATTTTTTTAAATAATGTTTTTTTAATAAATAATTCAAAAAATAGGGTGAGGGGGAAAAAAATACCAAAAATGGGGTTATGAAATCGTGGACCCGGTCTACGATTACCGAAATCATGGACCCCGTCCACATTTCCCTTATCACTGTGCATGCAGACTGACTCCCCGTCCACAATTTCCCTTATCACTGTGCATGCAGACTGACGAGTCAGTCTGCATGCAGTCTGCATGTGGACTGAACTCGTGGACGAGGTCCACGAGGTCCCCCTCCTTTTAAACCGACCCCCTTCTTCTTCCTCCGCCATTCTTCTTCTTCCTCCACCTTCTTCTTCTTCCTCTCAAACCATTCCCTCTTCTCTCCTTTCACTCTTCAAATCTCTCCTTTCTCTCATTTCACTCCTCATTTGTCCATTTTCCGTCGTTTGTCGACATTGTCTCTATCACAAAGGTATGTATATAGATATTGATTTTCCGACCATCTCATAACTATCTCTTTGTTAAATCTAACATACTATATTCGTTCAGCCGCCGCCGCCGCCGTTGCCGCCGCCACTGCCACCGCCGCAACCGCCGCCCCTACCACCGCCATATACGTATGCATATATATTTTCCTTTCTAATTATCTTATAAATATGCAATAGTTATATGATAGAAATGCATAGATTGTAAGTTTTGTTTTGCATGCATGAATAAATTTGTGTATGTAGACATTTTTACCAAATTGGATAAATTTTATGTGTAGACGTCTTTATCAAATATTTTATTTTGTTTATAATTTAAAAAATGTAGGTTTTAGTGTTGATTGTTATTCGACGTTTATTGTTATAGGAATAGTTATTGGTAAATAATGTGGTGGGAAATTAGTTATGTTGGGTAGTAAACTTTGGACTAATTTTTCTTTTTAACCTTTACAGTTGTAAACGAATTTAAATATGTCGTTTCGTCCAGAAGATTTAGTTATTATTGAAGCTAGAAATTGTGCGGATAGTGACATTGATGTAGAAATTGATGAATTGTTTGGAGAAGAAGGAAATATAGAAAATGAAAATGAGTTGGTTCAGTCAGAGATATTTACACAGATAGAATGGAAAATTACTGATTCAGTTTGTGAACAAGGATCAACCTTGGAGGAAAGAGGAAAATGTACAGATAACTCTAGTATAATACAAAAAGGAATGTTATTTGATACGAAAGAAGACCTACAAATGGCAGTAAAAAAATATTGTGTGACTGAACACTACCAAATATCTGTGGTAGAATCGAACCAAGATATTTGGTATGTGCGATGCAAGCAATGGGATGAAGGTTGTAGGTGGAGGTTGCGTGCTTGTCGGCGCAAAATCCATGGGATGTTTGAAATTACTAAACTTGGAGAGAACCATACTTGTTTATACACAGAATTGGCACAAGATAATTCCCAACTTGATTCTAATTTCATGAGCATTGAAATTCAAAATTTAGTTAGAGCTGATCCTAGTGTGCCTGTGGCAGTACTACAAGAAGCACTTAAAAAACAGTATGGATATAACGTCAAATACGGACGTGTGTGGGAAGCTAAGAAAAAAGCTTTGGTTGCAGTCTTTGGCGATTGGGAGAAATCGTATTCAGAACTTCCGTACTGGTTGAGTGCTGCTGTGCACTATAATCCTGGTATACGAGTAGATTGGCATTTTCTCCCTTCTGATGTGCCTGGTAAAACTATATTTGGTCGTGTTTTTTGGGCATTCGGTCCTGCAATTGAAGGGTTTAAGTACTGTAGGCCTTTAATTCAAATAGACAGAACCCATCTTTACGGCAAGTATAAAGGGAAATTGCTCACTGCTTTGTCTATTGACTCGAATGGGCATATATTTCCTCTTGCATTTGCTATTGTTGAAGGGGAAAATACATCTAGTTGGTCATGGTTTTTGTGGGCATTGCACGAGTATGTTACTGACCGAGAAGGGATTTGCTTAATTTCGGATAGACACAGAGAGATCATTGCAGCAATTAACAACGAGGAAATTGGTTGGGCTAAACCTAAAGCATGTCATCGTTATTGTTTACGCCATGTTGCGAGTAATTTCAATTCCAAATACAAATCAAAGCAACTTAAAGATTTGGTGTTTAAGGCTGGAAATCAACACCAAAGACATAAGTTCATTCGAAACATAAAAGAGTTAAAGAAATTGAACCCTGAATGTCTTGAATATTTTTCTGATATCGATTTGAATAAATGGACGCAATCACACGATAATGGGTATCGCTTTGGGTGGATGACAACCAATGCAACTGAATGTTTGAATGGGGTATTTAAAGGAGCTAGAATGTTACCGATCACATCGATTGTTAGGTTAACATTTTATCGGACAATCTTATATGCCATGAGAAATAAGTGAAGCACTCGATCATGGGGACATGTACACAGAATATGCCATGAGAAAGCTTAAAAGGTGAGAGAAACGAGCAACTGCACATACAGTGACGTTAATTGATAGGTAAACACAAAGTTTTGAAGTTCGAACTGACATCAGTATGGTTTCTCCTTACAAAGGCCAAAACATACAAGTAGTGTGCTTGAAAGAGGGGACTTGTTCTTGTAACAAGTGGCAGTCTTTCAAGATTCATGCTCTCATGTAATTGCAATTTGTAATTACATGCATTTTTCATACGTGCATCTGATTGATGAATACTATAAATTGTCTCATTTAAAGTTATGCTATGAATGTTGCTTCCAACAATACAGCACCCTGACTATTGGCCAAAGTTATCATTTACAGAAGTGCATCCTAACACAAACTTATTAAGGGAGCATGGTAGACCCAAAACTTCGCGAATTCATAATGAGATGGATTGGCGCGAGGCAGGCACGAAAGTTCGATGTGGGATATGCAAGGGATCAGGGCATAACAAGCATACCTGTCCACTCCGTAATTTAGGAGCTTCATCTTCGAGTCATTCATAGTTTAGCAAGCAATGTATTTCATTTAATTAACATTGTAATGAATTTCGTTTATTTAACATTGTAATGTATTACATTTATTTAACATTGTAATGTATTTCGTTTATTTAACATTGCAATGAATTTGGTTTATTTAACATTGTAATGTATTTCGTTTATTTAACATTGTAATGAATTTTGTTTATTTTAACAGTGTTGAATATGGATCCTGGTCCATCTAACCCTGTTCAGCTATATCTTCAAAACACTCACCGATCACAGACAGTATGGGATAATGCATCCACCGTGGTACTATGTTGTCGGAGAAGAGAGGCAGTTTCTCAGCATACTATATCATTCGATGAACGTATAGTGCCTTATCTACAACAAGCCAGTTTTATTGGGGTTGCACAAATTGGATTCATACAGTTGGACTGGCACCTCATTACTGCTTTAGTAGAGCGCTGGAGACCGGAGACCCACACATTTCATATGCCTGGTGGGGAATGCACCATTATGCTGCAGGACATTGCAGTACAATTTGGACTACCAGTAGATGGAGAACCTGTTACTGGTTCTTTGCAACATGATTGGAAATAGATTTGTGAAGATTTCTTAGGCGTTCGACCACTTGACTTAAAAGGCTCAAGATTGAGTCTCCCATGGTTAGCCTCTCAGTTTACAGAATTGTCTCCTGATGCCGATGACGTCAGTATACAGAGATATGCACGAGCGTATATCATGCAGCTTATCGGAGGCTTTCTATTTGCTGACAAGTCCAACATGCTGGTGCACTTAATGTTCCTCCCACTACTGGCCAGTTTTGAGCAAGCTGGTAATTATTCCTGGGGTGGTGCTTGTCTTGCATGGCTGTACAGAGAATTATGTCGAGCCAGTCATGCACAAGCTTTGGATATAGTAGGCCCACTGATACTACTTTAAGTATGGGCCTATGATCGATTTAGCATTGTTGCACCACAAGTCTAATTACAACCTCCAGAACATTTTCTAGGACGTCCACTCAGTGCCAGGTATTGTTTTCTGTATATATTAATTTCTTTGTCAATACAATTAGCAAAGTATTTAATTGTTTTATATCCATGTGATAGATGGAGCGGTGTATTAGCTGCATCTGAACAATCAATAAACATGTTGCTGGTATATCGCTCAATATTTGATCGTTTGATGCAAAATCAGGTATTAATAAATATGTTGCATATAACTGAATATTACATATGTTTTTAGGTTCTAATTATTCTTGTACATGGTTTCAGTTCAATTGGACGCCATATACACATGTTATGTCGTTGTTGCCTAATTACTGTCATGATGGACAAGACATTTGGTTGACGGTCAGCCCACTTATATGCTTTCATATCGTAGAGTGACATCAACCAGATCGAGTGTTGAGACAATTTGGTATGCGGCAAACCGTACCAACGTTGTGTAATACACTCCCTCAACTACACCAAATCGATTTAAGAGGTAAACACGACCAAAACTGGCGTCAAACTCATACAGAGTATATATCATTTTGGCATGCACGTCATGGCCGCTGTGCACAAGGAGAAATAATAAACGAGTCGGATGTGTCTAATGATTATTTGTCCTGGTACGACTCTATCACAAGAAGATTTATCACACCTGACACCTGACTGTGCCTACTATTATTGCATGGTAAGCATCTTATTATGTAGTGTTTTTCAATTACATGCTAAGAATATTCTTTTATACTTATATTTTTTTTTTATCGTGCAGAATAATTTTGTCCACGATGTGCACAGTTACTCCTTAGAACACAATTTACCAGAGTTGAGTTCAATGTGTGAGCAAAACATGGTAAATGTTGAAGAAATCATTTAACATACAAGGAGACTCAATGTTGCTGACACTAATCGAAAACGTATTCGTCGTAGACGACAGAGACAATGTGATGAAGGTGTTCCAGAGCAACCCGATGACCAGGAACCTCACATATTACAACCAGACATTGCATCCGGTTCTGGCCATCAACAGGAATATTATGCACAGGATGAATTTCCATCTGTCGTCACCCAACAGGATATCGACGATGTAATCCACTAGCAACAACAAATTGAAGTGTCTGTGCCTCGTCGTGGACAACGTGCGCGAAGAAGACCACCATGTAGCACTTTGTATTTTAAATTTTCTGATTTGTATTAACTTTTTATCTTTAACTAAATGAATTAATGATTTTTCATTATATTTTCAAAAATTAATAATCAATGAAACTAATACAATAATTGATGAACACAAGTAAGAAGCAAATTTTCATTTAAGTGGGTAATTAATTAATTAACTTATTTATCATGGGGAAAAAACCGGACGATTTTGGACGTATCATGGGAAAAGAACGGGGGTAAGAAGTCTTTTTTATCAAAACTCGAACCATAAATACTATCCGAAATAGTGAAGGGTGCTTGATAATATTTCATTCCTTGAAAGCCTGTGAACACTAGAGCCAGTGAAACAGTAGCTACTAAAGTGTAAACTGCTCGTTCCTCCTTTCCCACGATTATAACATGATGAGTCCTTATTTAGGCAAACTCGTGGACCCGGTCCACGAGTTTGATGGAAATCGTAGACCAGATCCACGAGTTTGGTCAACACTCGTAGACCAGGTCCACGACTTACTTACACAACGACCGCCACATAACAAATTTGACTGAAATCGTGTACCGGGTACACGATTTCACCACCCCAATTTTCAAATTATTTTCCAAACCACCCTATTTTTGTCATTAGTTTCTAAACCACCCTATTTTTCGAATTTTTTTAAAATAATATTATTCTTTAAAATAACCCTTTATTTCTCACCGTTCGCAAGTTGTGATTAATTATGTGAGGTGGAGTTTCCATCTTCGTTTATTTTTATTATTTTTTAATCGATTAATTTTGGTTTCAATAATAATCGGCAGATAAACCATAAAAAATAATTTATATGTGAGTGACAAAATTGTCACCAAATTAATAGGGTGGAGACCTATAATAAAAAAAAGATTCTTTACATAATGGGTTTTTTATATAACCTATGAGAAAGTTTTGGTGAATTCCTTTGCATGTTGCATCAGCATGGAATATTCGGGGAGATCTGGGTTCCAACAAAACCCATGGGTCCCATTCGGATACTCCACGACCCGAACTTCTTGACCCGATTTCTCCAACCACTCACAGTACTCTTTGTTTCGATCTCTCAACAAATCCAAACCCCCAATCACAACAAGCGCCGGTGGAAACTTCAGCCCCGAAATGTTCGACAGAACCACATTGGCGGCCGGATGATCCCGGTTCGAACCGACCGGCAACCACGCCTTCCAAAACCAATCGGCCATTTCCAAAGTCATTCCATATCCACTCCCAAATCGAAGCTCTGAATCCCTCCGCTCTTCTCCTCCCAAAAATGGCTGAATCAAAATCAGGCCTGCTATCTTAACCCTCTTGAATTGATACTCCGCCGCTCTCACCATCACGTGATGAGCTATGTTTCCTCCGGCACTTTCGCCGGCGATGAAACACCGCCTCAGATCGGCGCTTTCAGGAAGAGTTTCAGAGATCACTCCTTCGTCGATTGCCTTAAGAACTTGAAATCCGTCGTCGAATTGGCTCGGAAATCGGTGTTCCGGCGCGAGGCGGTAGTTGACAGAGATGACAATTGCTCCGATTTCGCGAGCAAAATCGCGACAGAAGGTGTCGATGGGCGGAGTATCAGCGGAGCCGAAAACAAATCCTCCGCCGTGAAAGTATATGATAACAGGCAGAGGATGGGAGTCGGAGTCGGAGAATGTGAGAGGATTATAAACACGAATCCAAAGGTCGGAAGAGGAGGAATCGACGGTCGTGTCGAAGGCGGCGACGCCGCGAGAGGTAGAAGGAGGTACTTTACGGTCAAGAAGGCGGAGGAGGCGGCGGTTGACCGTAAAATCTGATCGGAATGCTTGTCGGAAAAGGATGGAAGTGAAAAGATTGGCAAGCTTACGCTTCCATGGAAGGTTGGGAGGTGAGGAAGGAGATTGTGTGTCGCCAGTGGAAGCCATTCTGAAGGTAATAAATTAAAGCTTTAGTTAATGCAATTCTACTCTTTATCCCCTTCACCATCTCTTTCCCTTTTATAGGTGAAATAATTAATAGTTCATAATTAAACGCTTTGAATTATAATTTATAATTAGATTAAGAGAGAATTTGTTTAATAATATTGAATGAAAAGAGAAGTTTGATTTGGTATCTAAGTGTATGTGTTGCTACCAATATATAATAACCGTAGAAACTAGAAAGGTTTGTGGAGTTGTGTCGGGACCACCCCGTGACAAGTTGGAGAATGGTCAGTGGCGTATTAAGGAAGAGAAACTAAAGTTTTTTCATTTTATGCCAAACTTTAGATGTTATCCAGAAAAGTAGACAGATCCAGAAGAAGTGGTTGGAGAAGAAGGAGATCGAACGAATTAAAAGACCATTAATAAGAAAACACTTCTTTTTTCTAGAAGGAAAAAAGAAAAAAAGAAAAAGACAAAGCGAGACTTTTGTTTTTACATACAGGAATGACAGGTGTCAGTGTTCTATAACTACAAGTATATGTGAATGAGATGGCTAAATTTTGGAAAATCAAACCAGAAGATCAGAAATAGGAATCCAAAATAAAGAAACATTATGTACGTACTTAATAGCTAACGAGAAGGAAATAACACACCTAGAATGATCGTCAAATCCACTATCTGTTTTACGTATCTGAGAGAGTGGGAGGGAAATTTGAATTAATATATATTTTTTAATTTTAATTTTTTTTTCTTTTTTAGTTTGCAAGGATGAAGGGGTGAATTGCCAAGAGAAAAAAAGAGCTACGAAAACAATTTAAGAAATTATAGTAATATTAAAATCATCATTGAAGAAGAGGATATATATTAAATAAAAAAGAAGAAAAATTACATAAGATAAATAAATAAATAAAAAAAGACAAATGTAAGATATGATATCTTCTTCTAAACCTAGAAGAGAAATACTTCAAAGTGAAATTGCTTAAGATAATGCCTATTTTTCAAAAAAAAAAAAAAAAAAAAAAATATTAAAAAAAAAAAAAAAAAAAAAAATTTTTTAAAAAAAAAAAAAAAAAAAAAAATTTTTTAAAAAAAAAAAAAAAAAAAAAAATTTTTTAAAAAAAAAAAAAAAAAAAAAAATTTTTTAAAAAAAAAAAAAAAAAAAAAAATTTTTTAAAAAAAAAAAAAAAAAAAAAAATTTTTTAAAAAAAAAAAAAAAAAAAAAAATTTTTTAAAAAAAAAAAAAAAAAAAAAAATTTTTTAAAAAAAAAAAAAAAAAAAAAAATTTTTTAAAAAAAAAAAAAAAAAAAAAAATTTTTTAAAAAAAAAAAAAAAAAAAAAAATTTTTTAAAAAAAAAAAAAAAAAAAAAAATTTTTTAAAAAAAAAAAAAAAAAAAAAAATTTTTTAAAAAAAAAAAAAAAAAAAAAAATTTTTTAAAAAAAAAAAAAAAAAAAAAAATTTTTTAAAAAAAAAAAAAAAAAAAAAAATTTTTTAAAAAAAAAAAAAAAAAAAAAAATTTTTTAAAAAAAAAAAAAAAAAAAAAAACCTTAAAGAAGAAAAAAAATGTTAGGAAACCATGTTCCTATTAACGAAATAAAAAAAAAAAAAATACATTAATGCTAAAAAAAATTGTTATAAAAATAAAAGAAAAAACTTAGAGAGGGTTAAAAAAAATTAAATTTAAAGAAAAAGAAGAAAATTTAGAAGAATTACCAGATTGAAAGAGGTTTAATTTAGCTCTTTATGAGAATTTTATAACATGGGTCGAACACAGGGAGTTTTTGAATTTTTCTATCAAACAGTTTACAGCTCGAGTGCAACCGAGGTAGCGTTTGGAGTTGAACAGTTGCAGAAATTAGATTACAAGAAAACAAATAGAGATTGAGTTTAAATAATGAAAATATCTAGCTTAGATCATTTGAGTTAATTTCTCCAATTACAACTTGATCATGGATTATCCAATTATTTTTATATTGCGTACCTTAGCCACCTCACCTAAAAATGCGAGGTTAGGGTCCAAATCATCAAATTAACTAAATTAATAAATGAAATGCATCCTACTAATTTAGCTAATTGCATTAAGATCGAGGAACAAGTTGAATGTTCAATTCGAATGTCAAATCAGACATTCAAATTAATTCTTCTGTAGATTAATTAGTCAGCGTTCATTGGGAAAGATTTACAACTTACAAGCTAATTTAACTTGTTGCTATGCCGAATTAACATACAATGTAATGTCACGCGTTACAAATTAAACCTTAGCAATTGATTACACCATATATGCAAAAATATAATCATTCATCATACATAAACTAAGAAGAAATTGTCAACAATATAGGAAATCATAGAAAGTGTGATCAAAATCTCACAACTATGTAACTACGGGGAAAACTACTCAATGCCTAAGCTAGAAAACAGTACCTTAGCCCATAATCGGCATCATGGACATCAAAGTATCGTCGAGATACAAAAACTGACCAAAAAGTAAGAGAAAATGGAGAGAAAGCTTGTTCCAAATCAGCTGAATTCTGTGTTGGTTTAACCTAGGCAGCTGAATTCATTTTTATGAAATCGCGATGGCACGGTGACATTGATGGAAATTCTTCACAAATGAACTTTGGAGCACCGCGGCGCCAACAACATTTCACCAAACTTCTACTCTCGAAAAAAAACGTCGGGCTAGCGCCTAGGCAACACTAATGCATCGTGGCTTTAAGGATATTTTGGTCATTTTGACCCTCTTTTTCGATTGATGCAATTAAGCTCTGTTTTGACCCTTTTTAGCTCCAACTCAGCTCTAACGTTTGATTTTACCTCTTAGGTGCTCAATTACTGAAAAATAATTGAATAAACATATAAAACCAAGGAACAATCTCAAATTAAGTGAAGCAAGATAACACATTTATGGTTCTATCACTTTGCCTTATCCTTAACATTTTAGAAAACGAGGAAGAGGTAAAGGAGTCGGCATCTTCAAGTAAGTCACTAACCTTCTACCTTTTGTACCTAACACTTTGCTTTATCCTCAACGTTTTAGAAAGAAAAACATAAACTCCCAATTTTCCAAATTCTTAGAATTATTCAAAAAGGTTCATATTAATATTCCAGTTGATAAAGTTTTAGAGCAAATGCCCATCTATGCTAAATTCATTAAAGATGTCTTGTCTAAAAAGATGAAGTTTGGGCAATATAAGATGATTAGCATGACAGAAGAGTGTAGTACTGTGCTGCAAAAGAAGCTACCACAAAAACTTAAAGATCCAGCGAGTTTTACTATACCTTGCACTATTGGGTTTTTAAATGTTACTAGAGCTCTTTGTTATCTTAGTGCTTCTATTAACTTAGTGCCTTTATCTGTCTATAGGAAGCTTGACGTTAGAGAAGTGCAACCTACCACTATCACTTTGCAACTACTTGATAGATCCTTGGCCTATCCTAGAGGTATTGTTGAGGATGTGTTAGTTAAAATTGACAAGTTTATCTTCCCTATAGATTTTGTAGTCTTGGACATGGAGGAGAACTCTGAGATTCCTATTATCCTTGGGCGCCATTCCTAGCAACTGGGAAGGCCGTCATTGATGTCCAACAAGGGAAGTTGACTCTAAGGGTGAATGATGAGAATGTTGTCTTTAATATTTATAAGTCCTTGAGTCATCATGATGAAGGTAGTACTTGCCATGCAATAGATATAATTGATCACACTATTTCTAAGCATGTTGAGGTTATGTTGGCTACTGTTCATTTAGAACAAAGCATAATACATTTTGATTTTGATAATGTGGACATTATAGTTGATGAAATTGCTTTGATGCTAAGTGGTTAGATAACATGCTAGTATGCACTAAAATGTATAAACTAATGCCTCTAGCTCCTTTGCATGTTATAAGTAATGTTGAGAAACCTACGTTAGAATTAAAGGTGTTACCTCTTCACTTGAAATATGCATACATGGGTAAAACGGTAATTTTGACTCAGTTATAATTATGAACAACTTGTGAATGATCGACTTACTAATCCTAGTTATATCAAGTGTATTGAAATATATCTACAGTGAGGAGAGTGCAGCTACTGAGCTATAATAGAATGTCCTGGTAGTTAACGAATGTTAATTAACTAGGTTGAAAAGTTTAGTTGGTTAATTTTGGATCGTTGGAGCTCATGATCTATAGGTCCATTAGGTCCCCTTATTAGCTCATGAACTAACTTAGAACAGTGTGTTGAAAATTTAAAATCGTTCAAATTCATTTAAGGAGTAAGATTTACAATTTCTTTGTTTTAATTATGAATTAAACGAATGGATCTTTTCAAATATAACAAAAGAAACCAAAATATTTACAAATATAGCAAAATTTCATTGTCTATCTTTGATAGACCGCGATATATAGCGATAGGCTATCACCTGTGTCACGTCTATCTGCGATGGACTGCGATATATCGCGATAGACTATCATCTGTGTCACGATAGACACAGATAGTAGTCTATCGAGATCTATCGTGATCTATCACAGATAGACTGTATATTTTGCTATTAGTTATAAGTATTTTCAGTTGTTTTGCCATTTAAGATAATTTCCCTTAAACGAATTTGGAGAGTTACAAATATTTAAATGTGATTTCAATATTAATCAGATGAATAGAGATTTATAGGATTAGAAATAGCTGGGAAAAGTAGAAAAATTATTAATTTAATATTTAATATTAATTTAATCTTTTCAAATATAGCAAAAGGAACCAAAATATTTACAAATATAGCAAATTTTTTAGTGACTATCTACGATAGATCGTAATAGATCGTGATAGACTATTATCTGTGTCACGATAGACCCTGATGGTAGTCTATCGTGATGTATTGCGGTCTATCGCTGATAGATTGTGTATTTTGCTATTAGTGGTAAATATTTTTAGTAGTTTTGTCATTTAAGATAATTGTTCTTAATATAATTAATTATTGTTTTAAATTAATTTAATACTAAATTAATATTATTTGAAATTAATTTTAAATTTTAAATAGAAATTCTTTTTATTTTTTGATTTTTAGAAAATCAAATTTGAATTTTTCATGGATATCTCCAATAAGTGCATGGTAAAGTAAGATGTGGGAGATTGCTAATCTCTCTTTTTCCATCTTCAAACACCTCCTAATTGAGTTGAAAAATAAGCAAAATTGGTGTTAACTTGCATGTAAATTTGATTTGCATGGTTTTTTCTTTAAATGGAAGAAATAAATTAAGAAGATGGGTTGAAGTTCTTGGTGAATTTTGCTGAAAAACTCCACATACTCAAAACTCTAAAAAACCTTTGTTCTTCACAATTTTGCTCCAAATTCATTACAATTTGGATTCCATAATCCATTCTAAGGCTAGAGAATAACGAGGAAGATCCTTGTGATTGTCCACGTAGTGTTTGTGATTAAAAACTTGGAAGAGATCACTCCAATTTTGAACTACAGCAAGTAAGTATAAATCTCTATTTTTTGGTTTTGGAAACAAGCATGTTTAATCCTAAAAATTGATGTAGTTAGAGTGCTTTAGATCCTAATTGCTTCCATTAAGTTGCACCATTAGATTCTCGTGATGCACCTACTAATCGTTTCCTACTATGACAACATCATTCGGAGGGTTGTATAATGGGATTTGGAACATCACAAACTCTAGAAATGGATAGAGTTTCTTAGGTGCACTTTCAACATTCTCTTTCCCTCAAAAGGTTGTTGATTTCGATCTATGAAATCTGAAAATGGAAGGTTACACTTACAAAATTTTACTAAGTGTTAGTAAGTATTTTGACCAAATAAATGATAATTAAATACTATAGGAGTATTTAATCAAGAATGTCTTAATTTAGTGAATGAGTAATTGACTACCCCTCGGTAGCAGTTATTCTAAATCACTAAAGTATCATTGCAAAATAATAATAAAATGGGTACATTATTACTTGCTAAACTTGATTGGATTATATAAAATTAATTTGTAATTCACTAAACAAATTTTTTTTTCCAGCAACGGCTAGTTCATTTCTTCAACTACTCTCTTTTGATAAACTTAATAAAGATAACTATAGTACTTGGAAATCAAACCTGAGCACTATACTAGTTATGGATGATCTACAGTTTGTTTTAGTGGAGGAATGTCCTCTAGCTCCCAACTTAAATGCAAACCAAAATGTTCGAGATGCATATGACAGATGGATTAGGACTAATGATAAAGTCCGAGTCTACATCTTGGCAAGCATATTAGATGTATTGTCCAAGAAGGATGAGAACATGTTAACCGCTAAGGAAATCATGGACTCACTGCAGGCGATGTTCGGAAAAGCGTCCTCATTGGTCAAGCATGATGCTATCAAATACGTTTACAACTCCCGCATGAAAGAAGGAACCTCTGTTAGAGAACATGTTTTGGATATGATGGTCCACTTCAACATTGCAGAAGTAAACGAGGTTGTCATAGACGAGAAGAGCCAAGTCAGCTTTATACTAGAATCTTTTTTAAAGAGTTTTTTTTTTTTTTTTTTACCATTCCACACTAATGCATTAATGAATAAAATAGAGTATAATCTGACTTGTATTTTCAATGAGCTTCAGACCTTTTAGTCCATGATGAAATCAAAAGGACATGAAGGGGAAGTAAATGTTATTTCTAATAAGTTCTAGATAGGATCGTCCTCAAGAACTAGGTCTAGACCTTCTTCCTCAAAGAAAAATATGAAGAAGAAGGATAAAGGGAAAGCTCCTACAAATCTCAAAGGCAAGAAAAAAATTGTAGACAAAGGAAAATGTTTCCATTGCAACGAAGACAAACACTGGAAAAGAAACTGCCCAAAATATCTTGCTGAGGAAAAAACTGAAAAAGAAAACTAAGATAAATATGATTGACTAGTTGCTAAAATATGTTTAGTTGTGAATGACAACTCCACCTGGATATTAGATTCAGGAGGCACTAATCACGTTTGTTCTTATTTTCAGGCAACTAGTTCCTGTAAATAGCTTGGGGAAGGCAAGATAACTCTCAAGGTTGGATCATGGAAGATCATCTCAGCCAAAACAATGGGAGATATGAAGTTGTTTTTTGGAGATAGATACATTTTATTATAAAATGTTCTTTATGTTCCTAATATTTGTAGGAATTTAATATCTATCTCTTGTTTGTTAGAATATTTGTATAAAGTATCTTTTGATGTAAATAAAGCGTTCATTAGCAAAAGAGGTATTCATATTTGTTCTGCAAATTTAGATAACAACTTATACAAGTTAAAACCAACCAAAGTAAAAGCTATTTTAAATACTGAGATGTTTAAAATAGCTGAAACGCAAAATAAAAGGAAAAAAGTTTCTCCTAATACCTATCTTTGGCATTTAAGACTTGGTCACATTAATCTCAGTAGGATTGAGAAGTTGGTAAAATGTGGACTCCTAAACTGATGCAAACTTTCCGTGTTAACCGCAAGTGTACGGGTCAAGTTATAATATAAGATGGTTAAGTTCGAATACCGTTCCATTGAGGATACAATTGTGAATGTTTATGTTACTTAGCTATTATAGAATTGAATCAATTTTATTTGAGGATTCGATTTCAAGTTGTGATTTTGGAAATAAAACTAAAAAGGAAAGCAAATAAATAAGAAACATAAGAGTCAAAGAGAGTTCTAGGGTAATGAATCTTTGTTTACTTCATCATGCAATATTTTAGAATTCATGAATTTCATTGCAATTCATATGCTTAAGTATAGAAACATAAATCCAAGTTATTTTCTCTCAAAAATAACATTTTCTCATGCAACTCAATTAATTACTAATTTCTTGAAACCAATACAAATTACATGGCATTAAAAGTAGTCTTTAGCAACTTTCATTGTTAACCTAACTATTTTCATGATAGATTAACAACAATTTATTGTTATAGATCTAGTTAGACATAAAATCTCTCAACCATACATCTAACCTAACATTCAAGGATGACCAAACAACAAGAATTAAGCACAATACCAATGAAAAGCATAATCATTACAACAAATCCATGAATAGTCAGGAACTCAAACGACACCAGACTCTCTGTTAAACTCTCTTCTCTCTTCCTTGCAGCCAACTCACTCTTTGAGACTCTTTTGCTGTATTCTCTGATTCATAGAGTTGGCCGCCCAAAATTCTTTCAAACAATGTAGAATTTTCAAATATGGAAAACTGGCGCCGTGATTCTGGTAATAGCGCCGCTGTGTTGTCCGTCATCAAAGGATGGCGCCGCTGCACTGTCTATCATGAAAGCCTACCCTCGGCGCCGTGCTACAGTGCTGCGACGATGCTACTACGCTGAAGGCAAATGCTGCTCTCGGAAAAAAGCATCGCGGTAGCGCCGAATCGGTGCTGTCCTGTTTTCGGCAGTTTTGTACTTTTCTTCTCTTCTTCACTGGATTTTGGCTCGATTTTGATCTTTTGGCTTTCAATTCTAGTTTTTTTTTTTTATTTTGACTTGAAAACCACTAACAAAAAAGTGAAATCTAACATAAACTTTCTTAATTTAAGAGAATAAAAAGCACTTTTCAAGCGTTTTTCATAAACGAGTTAGAAGACAACTCTTTACCTCCATGTGAGTCTTGTCTTGAGGGTAAAATGACTAAAAGATCTTTTCTTGGAAAAGGTCTTAGAGCCAAAGAATCCTTAGAACTCGTGCATTCAAACCTCTATGGTCCTATGAATGTTAAAGCACAAGGAGGGTATTGATATTTCATCAGTTTCATTGATGATTATTCTAGATATGGCTATGTTTACCTAATGCATCATAAGTCTGAAGCCCTTGAAATGTTAAAAAAGTATAAGGCTGAGGTTGAGAACCTATTAGGTTAAACTATTAAAACACTTCGATCGGATCGAGGTGAAGAGTACATGTGCTTAAGATGCCAGGATTATATGATAGAACATGGAATCCAATCTCAACTCTCCACATCTGGTACACCTCAACAAAATGGTGTATAAGAAAGGAGAAATAGAACCCTGTTAGTCATGGTTCATTTTATGATGAGTTATGCTCAATTGGCTGATTCATTTTGGGGATTTGCAGTAGAGACTGCTATATATATTGAACATGGTTCCTTCTAAAAGTGTTTCAGAAACACCATACAAATTATGTGATGGAGTTAGAAAACATGTAGCAGAAAAAAAACAGGATGCAAAGCATTATAATTACATCAATTTAAAGGAAAAACATGCTTAGATAAATTGAAATACAAAGGAAGTAACACTTACTTGTTGTAGCTCAACATTTGTCCTCAAGAATCTCCAAATCTTATTACGAACTATTCATGAACCACCACTAGAATTTTCTTGTTATTCTCAGGCCTTAGAATGGATTTTGGGATCCGAAAAGAGCAAAAAATTTGGAGCAAAATGGTGTAAAACACTATTTTGGTTTTTGGTTAAAGAGCTTTTCCGTGAAGTTCTTTTTCATATATTGCCTAACCTCATTTCAGTTTTTCCTTCTCCTTATTTAAAGAGGAAACCATGCATATCAAATACACATGCTAAATGACACCACTATTGGTGAATAATGTGCTTGAAGAAAGTGGAAATTGCATGTGAAGAAGAGGTCTCCATCTCCTCCTTTACCATGCAACCGAAAGGTGGTGGGATTTCCTCACTTTTCAGGAAATCTCACCAACTCAATTCTCAATTGAGAATTGAGAATTCAATTTTGATTTCATAAATCAAAATTTCAATTTAATATAATCAATTTAAATAATAATTAATTAACCAATTAATTAATTATATTAAATTAATACTTTTCCATTTTTCCGACAATTTCAAACTCGATGAATCTCTATTCACCGATATGATATTTAAATCATATTTAAATATTATTAAAATCTCAATTCGTCTAATTTACAATTAAACGAATCAACCAATAAAATGCTTCTTTTTCTAAATTTGAACACTTCAAATTGTCTCTCACTGTAGATATATTTTTGTCTATTTGATATAACCATAATTAGTAAGTCGATTCTTCACAAGTTGTTCGTAATTACAGCTGGGTCAAAATATCGTTTTACCCCTGTAATTACTTCTTGTTCCTTAAGTCCTGCTGATCCTCTAATGAACAATTGGTTTGTGGCCCAACCAACAAGCCGAATTCCTCTCGGGCCAATGAGAGGGTGGGTCCTTAGTTCAAGATCTGAATTCAATACTTAAAGGAACAACTTATCTACTATTCTTTAATAAGGTAAGAGTGAATTCCATCTTGCAGGACTATGTCCCCAACTATGTGTCTGATCTTATCCCTAAAATCGGGGACATATTAAGTCGACAAAGCTAGCCACTCTCACCCATACAGATTAAAGGATAATCTCAAACAAATAGGAGTTCATAGTTAGCTTAAGATTAAGATTGAGTTACTTAGGTCATCAGGTTGAAATAATTAGTTTTAATAGTAAACAGTGTTTTAAGTAAAAATGATTATTTCTTGGTCCAGTCTTATGCAAACTCATTCCACAGGACACCCGCACTCACATGTCTCTACATGAACGATTTAGGATCACATCGTTTGTATCAAATACAAAATGGGTCGTATCCATAGTGTCCCTAGGATAAGGTACTCAAGCTTTATCCATATACTATAGACCATTTTGTTTATTATTTAAACTTGATCCACTTTTATCATATAAAATCTAAGTATTCACCATATAGCCATGAGTTCTTAGTTTATTGGATTTGAATGCAATTCACATATTCAATAACAACTTTACTGAATAAACCTCGATAACAAATTTATTGAGGATAAAATCCATAAATTACAAACAACAAATTTTAGGACATAAAACCCTACATTATGGAGATGGCGTAAAGGTAGTTTACATCACTTCAGAATTTGGGGATGCCCAACACATATGTTGGTGCAAGATCTGAAGAAGTTAGAACGACGTTCAAAATTATGCCTATTTGTAGGATATCCTAAAGAAATGAAAGGTAGTTTGTTTTATGATCCTCAAGAAAACAGAGTGCTTGTATTGACAAACACTACTTTCTTAGAGGAAGACCATATAAGAGATCATCAACCTCACAGTAAACTAGTATGAAGTGAAATTTGCAAAGAAACTACAGATAAGGCAACAAGAGTTGTTGATCAAGCTATTACTTCTACAAGAGTTGCTGATAGAATACATCCTTCTCAAGAGTTGAGAGTGCCTCGACGTAGTAGGAGGGTTATCCGTGAACTCGACCGTTACATGGATTTGACAGAAACTCAAGTTGTCATACCCGATAATGGTAAGAGGATCCGTTGACCTATAAATAGGCAATGAATGATGTGGATAGAGATTAGTGGATCAAAACCATGAACCTCGAAGTCTATGTACTTCAATTCTGTCTGAGAACTTGTAGATCAACCAAGTGGGGTAAAACTTATTGGTCTCAAATGGATCTACAAGAGAAAACAAGACCAAGTTGGTAAGGTAAAGACCTTTAAGGCTCGATTAGTGGCAAAAGGTTTTACCTAGAGATAAGGGGTGGACTATGACGAAATCTTCTCTCCTGTTGCCATATTAAAATCGATAAGCTTACTCTTGTCCATTTCCAGATCTTATGATTATGAAATTTGGCAAATGAATGTCAAGATAGCTTTTCTGAATGGCTATCTTGAAGAAAGTAATTATATGGTTCAACCAGCGGAGTTCATTGAACAGGGTTGAGAGCAAAAGCTTTGCAAGCTTAAACATTCCATTTATGGGTTAAAAAAAGCATCTTGGTCTTGGCATATAAGGTTTGATAATGAGATCAAATCTTATGGCTTTGAACAAAATGTTGATGAACTTTGTGTTTACAAGAAGATCATCAACACCACTGTAGCTTTTCTAGTATTGTATGTTGATGATATTCTTCTCATTGGGAATGGGGTAGGATTCCTAACTGACGTTAAACAATGGCTAGCAACCCAATTCTAAATGAAAGATTTGGGAGACGCTCAGTATGTTCTTGGAATCCAAATAGTTTGGAATCACAAGAGTAAGACGTTAGCTATGTCTCAAGCATCATATATTGACAAAATATTGTCTAGATATAAAATGCAGAATTCCAAGAGAGGTCTCTTACCATTCAAACATGAAACTTCATTTATCAAAGGAACAGTGTCCTAAGAAACCTCAAAAAGCTGAGGATATAAGATGTATTCTCTATGCATCAGAAATCGAAAGTCTGATGTATGTCATGTTGTGTACACGACCAGACATATGCTATGTAGTAGGGATAGTTAGCAAGTATAAGTTCAATCTAGGATATGATCATTGGACTGCTGTTAAAAATATCCTCAAGTATCTAAGGAGAACGAGGGAATATATGCTTGTGTATGGCGTTAAGGATCTGATCCTTACAAGATACACTGACTCTGATTTTCAGATTGATATAGATTCAACGAAATCAACATCGAGATCAGTGTTCACTCTAAACAGAGGAGCAATAGTTTGGAGGAGTATCAAACAAGGCTATATAGTTGACAACACCATGGAAGCTGAGTACGTAGCTGCATGTGAGGCAGTGAAGGAAGCAGTATGGTTCAAAAAGTTTTTAGTAGATCTGGAAGTTCTTCCAAATATGCATCTGCCTATCACTCTTTATTGTGATAATAGTAGTGCAATTGCAAACTCTAAAGAGCACAGAAGCCATAAGCACGACAAACATATTGAACGCACATATCGTATCATTAGAGAGATTGTGCAAAGAGGTGACGTAATCGTTAAGTAGATTGCATCAGAGCACAACATTGCTGATCCGTTTACAAAGGCCTTCACAGCTAAAGTGTTTGAAGGTCACTTAGTGAGTCTAGGACTTCGAGTTTTGTAAACTAGGACAAGTGGGAGAAAGCTAGTGGGTATGTGATGCCCTAGATTAATGTATTTATATGTTTTTCTCTTTAAACTCAACATTATGTATATAAATCCATTGAAGTTTTAGTCCAAGTGGTAGTTTGTTGGATTTTATGTCCTAAAACTCGTGGTTTGTAAACTATGGAATATATTCTCAATAAAGTTGTTATCGAGGTTTATTCAATAAAGATGTTATTGAATATGTGAATTACATTTATTAAATCCAATAAATTAAGAAGCTCTAGCTATAGTTTAAATACTTAGACTCTATGTGTAGACATAAAAGTGGATCAAGTTTAGCTAATAGCCAAAATGGTCTGTAGTAAAGGGATAAGGTTTGGTACCTTATCCTGGGGACACTATGGATGCGACCTACATTTTATTTGATACAAACGATGTGATCCTATATCGTTCATGTAAAGACATGAAAGTGGGGCATCCTATTTCATAAGTTTACATAAGACCGAACCATGAAATAATCAATTGTACCTGATACCGCCATTTATTGTTAAAACTTCCTAGTAAGTTTGACTTCCTGGTAAGTTCTGTTGACTTTTCCCGATAAGTTTGATTTTTTGGTAAGCTCCATTGACTTTTCCTGGTAAGTTTAACTTCTTCAGGGAAAGTTCCTGGTGACTTTTGAATGGTTCAAGTGACCTTTTCCAACCTTCTATGCGCCCAATACTCCCTTATGTGTCCAACTGACTTCCAAAAATCTAATACTTAAATAATTCTTCCTAGATGTATGGTTTATTCTTAACCTAAAATTGAAGTTGGCACAAACTCTTTTCTTCCTCCTTACCATCTCAACGCCTAGTGTCCTCTTTACTAGCCAAAATTTCGCTTAACTCCACTAGTCCTAAATTTTCTGCCTTAAAATTCTTCCAACTCCACATGCTTGTGTTCCAAGTTTCCTTTGTTTCCTTTAATTCCCTCTCACAATTTTGTCTCTTAAGCAACTAGGTCAAAGATTAGGGTGTCACACCACGAATTAGATAGTGTTTTGCATGATAGGTTGTTGAAAAGTGCTTGAAAAGTGCTTTCTATTCTCTCAAATTAAGGGAGTTTATATTAGATTTCACTTGTTTGCTAGTGGTTTTCAGGTCAAAATAAAGAAAATCAGAAGTGAAGACCAAAAGATGAAAAGCAAGCCAAAATATAGTGAAAAAGTGTAGGAAATCCCAAAACTACCAAAAGCAAGGCAGTGCCGTGGCGTTGGTACGACACTGCCACGACGCTTTTTCCCAAGAGAATCAGTCTACTTCAACATGGCGTCAGATCCAAATTTCCATAATTGAAGATTTTGTATTTTTGGAAAGAAATTTGGGCGGTCAACTATATAAATAAAAGGGTTTCTAGTAGCCCTAATGACCAATTTATAAACCAAGAGATATAAAAGAAGAGAATTGAGTGAAAGTTCATTAGAGAGTTCAAAGAGTGGGTTAGCTGCAAAGAAGAGAGAAAAGAGTTCGAGAGAGAATCGTAGTGTCGTTCGAGTTCAGACATCAAGGCCAAGGAGATCTTGATGGTGCTTCCTCAATCAAGAGCCTATTTTCAGTAGAGTTTCCCTTTCTTTACACTCGTTCTTTGTTTATATTGTTTGAACATGTTGCTTCAAGCTATGAGTGGCTAAACTCTTTATTTTTAAGGTTTTGATGTATTGTTTATGAATTTATATTGATATTGTAGACTCCTCATGGTTTTGTTGTAATGATTATGCTTTTCTTTGTTATTGTGTTTAACTCTTGTTGAATAGCCATTTTGAATGTTAGGTTAGATGTATAATTGAAAGATTGTATGTTTAACTAGATTTATAACAAAAAATTGTTATAAATCTCTCATGAAAATAGTTAGGTTAACAATGAAAGTTGCGAAAGATTATTCTTAATGCCATGTAATTTGTATTGATTTCAAGAGATTAGTAATCAATTGAGTTGCATGAGAAAAGGTTGTTTTTTAGAGAAAATAACTTGGAATTAAGTTTCTAGACTTAAGCGTACGAATTACAATAAAATCCATGAACCTTAGAATATTGCATGATGAAGTAAACAAGAATTCATTACCTTAGAACTCTCTTTGACTCTTGTGTTCTTACTTTATTTGCTTTCCAAAATTTACAACTTCAATTCCAATCCTCAAATAAAATGGATTCAATTCTATAATAGCTAAGTAACTTTAACCTTCACAATTGGATCCTCAGTGGAACGATATTCGGACTTCATCGTCTTATATTATAACCTGACCCACACTTGCGGTTAACACTTAAAGTGCGCATCAGTTGTAATATAATACTAAGGAGTAAAAATATTTATATGCCTGCTAAAAAATCTTCATTTGTTCTTCTTCTAAAGGCAAACTCTCTAGCCATTTGAATCAACCTCGGTTTTAGTTCAAAGTTGTTGACATTGATGGGCACATTCATAATGCCGGGTTGATTTGCCGGTAATGTCAATTGAAATTAATCTTGGATTGCTTTGGTATCTCCTCTGCCATCTCCTCAGTAGGATTGTGCTGAACTCTAAGATTTTTTTTATACGTCCTATTAATCTCGAGATCAAGAGGGAGAAGGTTAGTATTGTCACGAGGCATAAACCGAATAAATTAGCAACCAAAATAATATACACCTCAAAGTAAGATCTATCAATTCTTATAAATATTAAGCAATAAAACCCGTTCTTTGGATCCTTGAAAACAATGCCAAAAACTTGATGCGTGCTTACCGTGTTACCACAAGTGTACAAATCAAGTTATAAGATAAGACGATTAAGTTCCAAATATCGTTCCACTGAGGATCGAATCTTGAAGGTTTAAGTTACTTAGCTATTCTAGAATTGAATCAATTTTAATTGAGGATTCGATTCAAATTGTATTTTTAGGAAAAGCTAAAAAAGAAAGCAAGTAAATGTGAAACACAAGAGTCAAAGAGAGTTATAGGGTATTTAATCCTTATTTAATTCATTATGCAACATTCTAGGGTTCATGGATTTTATTGCAATTCATATGCTTAAGTCTAGAAACATAAATCCGAGTTATTTTCTATCAAAAACAACATTTTCTCATGCAACCTAATTGATTACTAATATCTTGAAACCAATATAAGTTACATGACATTAGGAGTAGTCTTTAGCAACTTTCATTGTTAACCTAACTATTCACATGATAGATTAACAACAATTCATTGTTATAGATCCAATTAGACATACAATTATTTCAATCATACATCTGATCTAACATTCAATCATGGTCAATCAACAAGAATTAAGCACAATAACAATGAAAAGCATATTCATCACAACAAAACCATGAAGAGTCTACAATATCAACATAACTTCATAAATAATTCATCAATACCCTAAAACTAAAGAGTTGAGCCATTCGTAGCTTTAGGCAACATGTTCAAAACCAATTTCAACATAGAAAGAGTGTAAAGAAAGGAAAACTATACTGTAAAGAAGCTTTTGATTGAGGAGGAACCGCCAAGATGTCCTTAGTCTTCACGTCGGGAACTCAAACAACACCAAACTCTCTCTCAAACTCTTTTCTCTCTTCCTTACAGCCAACTCACTCTTTGAGGCTCTGTGTTATGTTATCTATTTTCTAGGGTTGCTGGAAACCTTTCAATTTATAGACTTGGTCGCCCAAATTTCTTTCCAAAATTGTTTATTTTTCAAATAAGGAAAGTTGGCGTTGCGGTGCTGGGAAAGGTGTCGTTGAGCTGACCGACGTAAAAGGCTGGTGTTGCAGCGCTGTGCATCATTAAATCCTACCCTCAATGTCGAGCCACAATGTCGTGCCAGCGGTGCTGCACTTGTTTGACTGATGATCTCAGAGAAAAGCGTCGTGGCAACGCTGCCCTATGTTTGGGAATTTTTGTGATTCTTTCCTCTTTTTCACTTGATTTTGGCTCGGCTTGGTTCTTTTGACTTTCGATTCTCATTTTCTTTATATTGACCTGAAAACCACTAACAAACAAGTGAAATCTAATATAAACTCTCTTAATTTAAGAGAATAAAAAGCACTTTTCAAGCGCTTTTCACCACCCCAAACTTAGAGATTTGCTAGTCTCGAGCAAAGAGTAGAATCCAATAAAGGGAGTTTAAACGAAAGTGTGCTAATGACTTATGTCTCAAAAATAGCATTTAAGAGCTCAAAAATAGAAACATGCAAGCATATGTATATTGGTATAGTCATTCAAGGCCAAATCTTGCTATCACCCATGTGTGTGTATGCAAGCCTCATTCAATTCAAAATGCTAAAACTCAAATTGGGACTTAAGAGAGCTTCCTCAGTTTTCTCCCTACTATAGCTCATGCACCAATTTTCAAGCATCCACATATTTCAAGTGAGTAATATGTCCACTAAGGTGCCATTAAATTCTCATTTTTTTATGGGCCCTAAACTTGCATTCATTTACTTAGGGGCACTTGCTTTCACACATTCACTGTAGAGATTCGTACCTAATCAATTCCCAGGCATCCTTATTGATCACAGTAAAGGCAGCTCTTTTTACCCTCATCCATGCATACTCATTACAAGTTTAGCATTTAAAAGGATAAGCATGCAAAACTCATATATTTTGTGCACACTTTTTCTCAAAGGCATGTATACTCTTTTCTTTTTTCTTAGTCTAAGATTACAAACTATCATGCATTTCAACTCTCTAAACGGTGAGGCCTTTTAGAGTGACAACCAAATACTCCCAACTTCTTTTTTCAGTTAAAAATTCTAAATTAAAGTGGTTACGTGCTCAAGAATATGGGAGATTTTAAAAGAGACTTAAATAAATTTAACTCAAGATAATGCTATCCTATTTGCACATTAAGTCCTCTATCATGTAAATTTGAATCTCATCATGGGCAATCAACATCAAAGCACACAACCATAAAAACATTCCCATTATCTTTAAAAACTACAAAATTTTCAAAAAGAATTTCGAAATTTCATTAACATGCATATGATCATTAAAACCTCACAAACATGCATAGCAGGATAAGAAAACACACAAAAGTACAAGTGACACATTCCACCCAAACTTAGAATCATGCATTGTCCTCAATGCATAAGAGTATCGAACAAAGAAAGAATAAGTCTAGGAGCAAGCGGAAAGTCACCAAACATGCTTGGTGGAAAGAATACTTTTTGTGATGAACCAAAATCCAGAAAAATAAGAAAGCATATGAGTGACTCTAGGATATTTGAAAATAAAATAAAAAATAAAAATAAAGAAAGCAACAACATTGGGTTGCCTCCTAACAAGTGCTTGCTTTAAGGTCTCTTAGCTAGACCGAACTAATTGATCATTCAATGAAAGCAAGGTTCTCAATGCATTTTCCATCTTTTTTATTTTTCACAATAGTCATACCACCTTTCATGGGTACTACTTGAACAGGACTTACCCATGAACTATCAGGGATGACATAAATGATACCTGCATTCAAAAGCTTGAGCACTTCTTTCTTGACTACCTCCTTCATGGAGGGGTTAAGTCTCCTTTGGTGTACCATTGAAGGATTAAAAGTATCTTCCATCAAAATTCTGTACATACAGACTAACACCTTTAAAATCCTCAATAGATTAACCAATGACAGACTTATGATCCCTTAACACTTTCAACAATTTTTCTTCTTCCACAAAATTTAAAATCACAAGATATGATAACAGGAAAAGAAGACAAATCATCTAATTACATTTCATTCCTTAAAGTCTCATTGATTCTCTAATGAACAAGATTAGTAAGTCGATCATTTACAAGTTGTTCGTAATTACAGCTGAGTCAAAATTACCGTTTTACCCCTATAATTACATTTCGTTCTTTAAAGTCTCACTAATCCTCTAATGATCAATTGGTTTATGGTCCAACCATCAAACCGAGTCCCTCTCGGGCCAATGAGAGTGTGGGGCCCCTTGCTCAAGGCCTAGAGTTAGCTCTTAAGAGAACAACTTCTTTACTAACCTAGAATTAGGTAGGAGCGAATTCCATCTTGCAAGACTATATCTTAACTATCTACCTGGTCTTATCCTAAAATGGAAGGCTTATGAAGTCAGTCGAACTCGAACCACTCTCACTCATGCAGATTAAAGGATAATCCCAAATAAACATGAGTTCATAGTTAGCTCAGGATTAAGATCGTGTTACCTAGGTCATCATGTTGAAATAATCAGCTTTAACAGTAAACGACATTATAAAGTAAAAGTGATTATTTCATGATCTAGTCTTATGCAAACTCATTGTATAGGATGCCCCCACTCTCATGTCTCTACATGAACGATATAGGATCACATCATTTGTATCAAATACAAAGTAGGTCACATCCATAGTGTCCTCAGGATAAGGTACCTAGCCTTAGATCATTTTGGCTATTACCTAAATTTGATCCACTTTTATGTATGCACATAAAGTCTAAGTATTCGAACTATAATTAGGGGCTTTTAGTTTATTGGATTTAATAAATACAATTCACATATTCAATAACATCTTTATTAAATAAACCTCGATAACAACTTTATTGAGAATATGTTATATAGTTTACAAACCATGAGTTTTAGGACATAAAACCCAACAAAAACATATATAATAATATTAAATTCATCTTCTTTTTAAATTCATTTTCTTTTTTAAATCATTTTCCTTTTAACACCGATCCAAAAATAAAAAAATAAAAAAAAACCCACCAAGTATCACTTCTCCATTGCTCCAAATGACACCTTTCAATTGATCCACTTTGATGAAAAAATATGTCACGTCATCAGCTCGGGATTTTTTCGTTAAGCTTGTTTCAATCATATTTTCTTCGTTTGAACTCCGATTCGAGTAATTCAAATTCCATTGAAACCGTTATTCCAAGCGCCACACAATAGATGCTTTAAAGCACTCAATTTGTTAATAAATAAAAGCAAGTTTGTTATCATCAAAATATTAATTAATCAATTAATTAAAATTAAATAATTTGATACTAAAGGCCAAAAAGTCAACATTAAGCTCAATAAGAATAAAAATTAACATAAAAGAAACCTATACTAAGAAATCAATAAAGAATGTAAATCTTGGCCGCCTCCAGGTAGAGCAATTTTTTAAGGTCGTTATGCTCGACCCGACTTGACTTCATCATTCGAATCCATAAAAAACTGTCAAATCACCATCTCCCACCCCCAATTCAGGAGGTTGGCCACTACCTTGAAAAAAGAAAGTGCTTGAACAAATTGGGTTAGTGGCCGTGGAAGAATTAATCATAATTGGTTTTTCAATTTTGCCTCCCTGTTCAATTTGCAGAGACCCTTTGTCCACATCAATAACAACTTTAGCTATCTTTAGAAAGAGTCTCCCTAATAATACAAATAAATTAGAGGGAGGGAAAGAAGCATTCACATCAAGAACCTAAAAGTCAACTAGAAAAGACAAACCATTTACTCTAACCAAAACATCTTTAACTAGTCTTAATGACATAACAACAAGAGAGAGGTTAGATAATTGTACTACAATATCAGCAGAGAGCAAGATGTGAGATTGAAATTTGTGGTAATAGAGGCAGACATGATATTAATAATAGATCCTAGATTTAACATGGCATGCTCTAGTTTTCTTATACCTATCAAACAGGTCATAGAAAACATACTTGGGTCATCATACTTAATAGGGAAATTACCTAGAATAGCTACCTTCTGTTTGACCTCCTTTTCTTTCTTTTCCTCAACGACAACCTCGACCCAAACTTTCTTACCCTTTCCAGCAAGGCCCCTATCACTAGAAGACTACATAGAATGCACCTCCTCCTTGTGCACACCTTCCTTAGCAACAGCTAACCTGCTAGGAACAGGAGTAACATGTATATAAGAATTCAAATCTAGAAGTGAATCAAAACTTACCCCATGTCTTCTTGGCGAGTAGGTCATTTTTTCCTCATAATCTACAATCTCAACTAGCTCAATCACTACTCAGGAACAGGCGTTAGGGGGCTTTCTATGCAACTTACAATATAAATGGCACTGACGTCATGCACATAGGACATAAGTTATGAAGGAAGCTTCCAACATTGAGTGTCCAGCCTGACTGCGTCGGCCAGCTGGGAGATCTAAAAGGTCAATACTCTTCTAATGGGTAGTTGTGGTCCGCTGAAACAACTTTTAGCTTTGCTTAATTTGCATGGTAGATCCTACCAAACTCTTTACCATGTCTTTTGATGGCATCCCAGAGCTGCTTTGACCCTGGCTTCCCTAGTGATTGTAGTTATATGTTCGTCCGCTATGCTGATTACCGACATAATTTATCTCAACTGTACGCTCCTGGGTTGTTGTGCCTTGACAAAAAGAGCCTGTTTCACAAGAGTAGTCAGTTTAGCTCTAAGTTCATTTACCTCTTGTGATGATGTTGTACAATTGGGTGCTCGCGTCTCGAATTGTTGGGCATTCTCTGCCATGGTAGGGATGAGTTGTGTCACACCCCCTCTCAGATTTCCTTCCTAACCTAGAAGTAGGTGCGACTTACACACACTCGTCAAAAGCCATCGTGAAACACAAATCAATTCCAGATCAATTGAACAAAGCTTTATGCTAGTGAAACATCATAAGTTAAACAAAAATTCTAAATCCCACTCTCGTTATACCACAAGGATCATGTATGACAAAACATGTACGTAGACTGAGTATTTACAACTATCCGAGAGAACTAATGCCGAGTAAGCCCAGACAAGGATCTTCTGTAGGCTAGGCATCCCGGACACGCTCGCTACCTGAAACGAACAACAATAAACAAGAAAGCGTGAGCTTAAAGTCTAGTGAGTGACTAAGTTATCTAATTACAATTTAATCCTTGAGTTAATACTGATCATAATAAGTACTATATATTTTTTATTAGTACAGATTCCTGAGTCACTCATGTCATTTAATAATATAACATAAATATCTTTACAAGAAGTAGCAAGAGCAAAGCTCAACGCTATTGACTTCATAATTCAATTCCTATTATTCATATATTCACACGCCTTCACATTTCATCCCTCGGCGTTTCAACTCTCAAGTGCTTTCTCATATTGTCCCTCAGCACTGAGTTCCATATTAATCCACTGCTCAAGTGCCTTCACTCGTAGTCCCTCAGCACCGAGCCATCATGTACTGATTTTCCATATGCCTTCTCACAAGGTCCTTCGGCATTGGAATCCATTTCAATCAATTTCTCAAGTGCCTTCACCCATGGTCCCTCAACACTGTGTATCATATATCATATCCCCATAAGCCTTCACACATGGTCCTTCGGCCGTGGGTTGCATTTAGATAACATGCATACAAGAGTTCATATAACATACTCGTTTTTACTTGCACAATGTTAGAAATAATCCTTGGATGAAATAGAAAGTCACTCATGATTTATCTTAGGCCCCGAGCGGATTATATGCTTTTCCGAGTTCTTCTTGGCCTGTAAAAACACATTTCTCACATTAGATTTTCTTTGAACTCCCTTTCCATAATTATTAAGTATGCATATTCATATACCATTCTCACTCCATCACCGAGACTCTTTTTTTCCAAAATATTCATAACTAGCGATATTCTATGTCACTAGTGAGACTACCAGCGAAATCCACACCACTGGGTACTGCACTAGCGAAACCGGAGTGAACTAGACTAACGAGATTACCTTAAGGAGTGATACCCAGGGAGACTTCCACGAGAGTTGTGAGACGCAAAGCTCTTTGCGTTTATCAGCGACACTCGTTCCGCTACTCACTCTTCAGCTCCTTAGCGATACCACTGTCTTAACGACACCTGATACCACTGTTTCCTTCCTTTCTTTCCAACTCCTTCTTTATCCTGCTAAAAACCATATTACAGCCAACATCAGAACTTCCTTTCTTTTACAATCTTGTAAAGTAGTGAGTTTCCTAACTTACATCAAAATTTCAGACCATAACTCGTCTTCGTTTGAGAATTATTCCCAAATAACTTCGACTGCCTTGAATTGTCTAAAAATTCAACTTCGATTACTTCCTCCTACAGATTAACACATTTTTGCTCGGATTTAGCTTAAACATCCTTCATGGAAGTTGCTAAGAATTAAATCAACTTACTAACCTCAAAGTTTCAGTCCTAGCTTCAACTTCCTCAGCTCACTCTCCTTCAAGTACCGATTGGTGTCCAGATTCATCAGTAACAATCAAGCTTCTGGTTCCAGCTTCAAAGTCATCATGAAAATGATCTGGTTTCTACTTGAATTTGATATAAACACCTTCTTCCACCTCTCCTTGTTGTTCGTCTGCGAAATGGAGTCAATCTGAGTTCGAAAATATGTCCAAAAGGATTTAATTATTCGATGCACTCACTTATATGTCAATATAAATCACTGACTTACCAGCTCTACCATCATCTTCCTTCTTGAATTATCCAACGCAACCTTCCATGCATGGCTTTGGCAACGCATAGCCTCAACTTACCATGCCACTAATTGCCCAACATTGAATAGCCGATTACCGCATGGCCCTCTCGGCCACTTTTTTATGCCCGACGCATACCATCCTTTAACGCATAGGCCATCTCAACGCATAGGCCATCTCAACGCATAGCAATGCCAACTTCTCACACATAGTAAAATTAGTAGCCTTCAACGCATATTTCCACTAACGCTATTGCACCCTCCTTCCTTCACATCTACTTCCACGCCGAGCTGTCCTCTTCAACGCATGTCTACCAGCAGCAATTCTTATCAAGCTTTAGACATACCATCAACGCATAATCACCCATCACATGGCCAACACTTAGTCATTTTTGCTCTCACACAACTTGACCAATTTTCTTTACTCAATACCTGTCCCATAGTTTCTTCTTACTTACCTTTTCCCAATGACAAGTACGGGGCTTACAAGTTGCCTGGCCACTATTGGGTTTTGCTCACCAATGCGCCTCTACTGGTTGTGTTGATGGTACTTCTATCACTAAGGATGAGCCGAAGTACTAGATGAGTAATGCATCAAATATTTGGTGGTTAGGGAAACTAGCACACAAGCACTAGAAACGCTCCCAGTATTCATGCAAGGTTTCACTGGAGGTCTTAGTGATGCCATAAATTTCCTTCCTAATTCTCGTAGCTCTTAAAGCTGGGAAGAACTTCTCCAAGAATTGTTTCTTCATATCCTTCTAAGTAGTCACATAACTAACTGGAAGGAAATAGAGTCAATCTTTGGCATCATCCTTCAGGGAGAAGGGAAAAGCTTTGAGGTTCATATACTCCTTAGTCACGCTGTGAGGTCTTATCCCGTTGCACACAATGTGAAATTCCTTCAGATGCTTGTGTGGATCTTCACTTGCATATCCATATAAAACAGGTAGTAAGTGAATAAGACCAGACTTCAATTTAAAGTTATCTATCGTGGCAGGATATCGTGATGCAGATGGGTTGCTGGTCAACGTTAGGGGTCAAGAGGTCACTCAGTGTGTGCTCTTTAGGTTGTGTCATCACCACCTCTTCTTCTTCTCTTCTTCTTCAGAAAACATTTCTTCAAATATGCCCTCAACGTTGATTTACTCTTTGATAGCTCTTCGCTCTCTAGCTTCTCTTCTTCGTCTCCTCTTCTCCCTGCCAAGCTTTGCAAAATACAACAATTAATTTCAATCCTAGGATGATTAGGTCATACAAAGAAAGAAAAATTAAAGAATGAAGAAAGAACCAAAAATCTTTCAATAGAGAAATTTCTTGGCTCCCCAGCAACGACACCAATTTGGAAGGTGGAATTCATCACCCAATTCCGCTCCAAATGATTTAACCGTATCCACTAAAATGTAGTAGTGGTAGCATGTGTCAAATACAGGGAGCCTTTAAATTTTTTTATCAAACAGCTTATAGCCCATGTATAACCAGGGGTGGGGGTAGGAGGGTTTGAAGTTGAACGATTGCAGAAATCAGATTCAAGAAAATAAATAAATAGAGATTGAGTTTATATAATGAAAATATCTATAGTTTAGGGCATTTGAGTTAATTTCCCCAATTACAACTTGATCATATATTATCCAATTATTCCTATATTGCATACCTTAGCTACCTCACCTAGAAATGCTAGGCTAAGGTCCAAATCATCAAATTAACCAAATTAGTAGATGAAACGGATCCTACTAGTTTAGCTAATCACATTGAGATCGAGAAAATTGTCAAGTTGAGCATTCGATTGGAATACCAAATCAAACATTCAAATTAATTCTTCCGTAGGTTAATTAGGCAATGTTCGTTAAGAAAGATTTACAATTTACAAGCTAACCTAACCTGTTGGTACGTCGGATTATCACGCGTGGCAAATTAAACCTTATCAATTGATTATACCACATAAACAAAAATATAATCATTCATCGTACATAAACTGAGAAGAAATTGTGAACAATATAGGAAATCACAAAAAGCTAGATCAAAATCTCACAAGTATGCATGTACGGGGAGAACTACTCAATGCCTAAGCTAAAAAGCGGTACCTTAGCTCATGATCAGCAACATGGACATCGAGGTATCGTTAGGATACAAGAACTGACCAAAAAGTAAAAGAAAATGGAGAGAAAATGTGTTTCAAGTCGGTTGGATTCCGTGGCGGTTTAATCTAGGCAGCTGAATCCATTTTTATAAAATCGTGATGGCGCCGTGATACTGACGAAAATTCTTTGCAAATGAACTTTGAAGCGCCACGACTCTAGCGGAATTTCACCAAACTTCTATTCTTGGGAAAAAGCGTCGGGCTAGTGCCTAGGAAGCGCTCTGTGGCTTTAGGGGTATTTGCTCCGTTTTTACATGTTTTAGCTCCAATTCAGCTCTAACACCCAGTTCTACCTCTTACATGCTAGATATTTGAAAAATAATGGAATAAACATATGAAACCAAGGAACAATCTCGAATTAAGCAAATCAAGATAACAAATTTTCGATGCTATCAAGCTTCCATTAGTCAGTGGAACACTCAATTTCACCTTTGCGAACATCACTGGATTCTCTATTTTGAACGGTCCCTATGGTACTAGGAAATCGATCTACGTGGCATTTGTATATTATTTTTCTTTACCAACTCATCTGGTAGTTAATAATAATTTAATAGCATGGACCATTTTTAAGCATCATGGACTAAAATTGCACAATTAAAAGTACAAGCACAAAATAGAACAAACATCAATATATAAGAACTAAAATAGTATTTTTAACCAATTTTGATATTTTTTAAAGGGCAAACTGCAAAAACTATGGTGGTTGTTGCAATTATGCCCTCCAACTTTCAATTATAGAAATTAGGTCTCTAAACTTTAAAATTAAACACTCTAGCTTACGACAATTATAGAAATTAGACCTACAAATAATAAAAATTGAACCTTTAAACTTGTACAAATTTTACAGTTTATACAATTATTATACAATTATGTAAGTTTGAAAGTTCAATTTGGTCTAATTTTAATATTTATATACAAGTTAGAGGGCTCAATTTTTAAAATTGAAAATCTAAGGATAAAATTGCAATTTGCCCTTTTTAAAACAAAGAAAACAAGTTGAGAGTGTTGTAAAATGAAAAGAAAATAAGAACAAATATATGAGCACAAGAGAAAAATTGAGAGAAAAACTAAAGAACATATATGTATTATTCTCAATTGAGGTGTGTTTTACAAATGCACCATACACCACTATTTATTGGACATGCAATGGTATATGTTACAATATAGAATTCAATTGGGGTCTATGTTACAATATAAAATTGAATGGGAGATTTATGATATTTTGTAACTTATGTAGGTTATGGATATTTATACTAAATATTATATTTATAATATCTAATAAATTTATAATACTCCCCCTTAGATATCCATATTATATAAAATAAATGTCCTGTAAAAACCTTACTAGGAAAAATCCAATGGGAAAAAAATCTTAGTGAAGGAAAAAGAGTATATTATTTTATATACTTTGATGACTGCCTCATTAAAAACCTTGCTAGGAATACTCGGTGGGAAAAACCACAGTCAAGGAAAAAAAATAGTGCAGTAAGTTTATTCCCCCTCATGGAAACATCACTTGAGATCTCATAGTCCTCACATTCAAATATTGTACTAACTTTTCAAATGTTGTTGTTGATAAACCTTCATAATAAGTCTGCTAAGTTGACTTTTAAAGAATTTTGTTGGATCAGGATGCCATTGTTTTCTTCAAGGTCATGAATGTAGAAGTTTATTTGTGATGTTATCTTCATATAATAACATTCTTGGTCGGCCTCATGAATCCTCAGAATTTTAGTAATTGCTATAATTTGCTTCATAGACTATCATAATATAAGAATTCGTCTTCATGTACTAATTAAGTAACCTGTTTAAGATCTAGCTCTTATGGGTTAGATAAATAACCTGCATCTTCACAACCAACTAGATTATAACTAGATTTATTGGAGAGAAAATAAATCAATATAAACTAATTCTCAAACATGTAATATACGTTCAACTGTACTATAATATCTTTCTTTTGGAGGAATACTATATCTATGTAACAAAATTACTAAAAATACTACACTAGATAACATATAACAAGAAAATATATAAATGCACTTATTTCCTAAAACGTTGGTTCTTCAGGACCTAAAGTTTTTCATAATCATATCCTTAGATTAGATGATGTATCTTTTTCAAAACAACCATAGGAGTGTTCAATGATGTAACTGAAGGATAAATGAGCATGCAGCGAAAATTAATTTGATCAATTTTCATTCTAAGATGCTCAATTTAGAGGATCAAACATGCAATTAAAAAGAAAAATCAAAGTTTCAAGAACACTTACCCTTGAAACTCCAAATTCTCCTTCAATTCTTGATGAATTTCACCACCACTTGGTTGTAGACCAGCACAAGAGTCTTCTCTACTATTCTCTAGACTTAGATTGGATGGTGAGATCCAAAATTTGTGGTGAATTTGAGAAGGAATGAAGGTTGGGAAGAAGATGAACAATTGATGAAATTTTACAAAATTAACCCTAAATTTCACAAAATTCTTAACCATTTTTATGCCAACACAATTTAGTTAGTGGTTAATTTCACAAAATTTGACAACACAAAATGGTTAATCCGTTGGTAAATTGTGAAGAAGACAACCAAGCTCCTAACTTAGTTAATGGAAAAATCCAATCTTCAAAAATCAATTTTAAAATCAACTTTTCAATGAATTTCCAAAAATTGAATTAAAATTGATTTTTAATTTCAAAAAAATAATTAATTAAATAAAAATAATTTAATATCTAATTAATTAAAAATAATATTATTTTATTATTTAATATTAAAATAATATTATTTTTCCCACTTGTCCCAATTTTTCTAAAAAATCGATATGAATCATGATTCATATGATTAATATTTAAATCATATTTAAATATTATAATTAACTCTATTTGTATGTTTAATTTGTAATTAAACGTCGATATATCGTATATATCTGACTTTCATTCCTTAAGCCAAGATTTGAACGGTTCAAACTCATTCATCACACTATCTAAGATTTTAGTCCATTTATGAGCTAGTAAAGGGACCTAATGAACCTACAGATCATAAGCTCCAACGATCCGAGATTAACCAGCCAAACTCTTTAACTTAGTTAACTAACATTTGTTAACTAACGGGACACTCCACTAAAGCCCGTAGCTACACTCTCCTCACTGTAGATATATTTGTGTCCATTTGATATAACCGTCATCAATAAGTCAATCCTTCACAAGTCGATAATAACTTCAGCTACGTCAAATACTGATTTACCTCTGAGTTACATCTTTTCTCCTTAAGTACCACTGTCCCTCTAATGAACAATCACTAAATCCATTCCCTCTCGGGCCAGTGAGAGGATGAGGCCCCTTGTTCAAGATCTGGGAACAGCACTTAAGAGAATAACCTTTCTACTATCCCTAAGTCGGGTAAGAGTGAATTCCGTCTTGCAAATTCTATGTCCCCAGCTATCTACCCGGTTTTATCCCTGAAATGGGAGGAATGTTGAGCAGCGCTATTGAGCTTACTCTCACCTATGCAGATCAAGGGATAATTCTGAATAAACAGGAGTTCATAGATAGCTCAAGATTCAGATCAAGTTATCTAGGTCATCGGTAAGTGAAATTAATCAGTGTTAATCGTAAACGGTGTTAATACGTAACAGTGCTTATTTCAGGGTCAATCTTACACAATCTTATTATGTAGAATACCCTTGCTCACATGTCTCTACATGAACAAATTAGGATCACTTTATTTATGACACCTTACGACATTTGTAACAATCATGAAGCAGGTCGTATTCAATAGTGTCTCCAAGAAGAGGTACCCAACCTGATCCATGTACTATAGACTATTTAGGCTACTTACTCGAACTTAATCCTGTTTATGTCTCCACATAAAGTCCAAGTACTCATGATAATAGCCAAGGGTTCATAGTTTAATTGGATTTAGAGTTAATAAACAATTAATTCACTTGAATAATTTCATATGTACTAAAATTCACTTATTTACAAAAACTACAAGTTTTAAGACGTACAGCCCAACAGTAACTAGTCCGTATAAGATCTTTTATGTATCACTTGATGCAACCTCATCTGCTTTATGCTTTATTTGAAAGGTAAGGCAAAACTTTGTTCTCCAGAACTTTCATCTCAATTTCTTTCTCTAAAACTTTATTGCCTTTGAAATCTCTTCGGGAGTTTTAGATCATCAACATATACGTATATAGTAAATCTTGACTATAATAGTATCATATGGACAAATAGAGTTATTTTATGACCTTATTTCAAAAAAATATGTAATAAGGTGATTATATCACATTCGTCAGGAATGTTTTATAAGAATCTCTGTGATAAATATAGTTATCTAAAATTTGAATTGTATGATTGTAGTACCTTTAATCCTTCAGGGACTTTTATAAATAAATATCATAATTAAGAGATTCATATAAACGTGGTATGACTACATCCTTAAGATGTATAGCCAGATAAATTAGATATCTCATGCTAATGTATCTACCATTAGAAATTATGTTTACTCTTAACCAAATATCAACGTTCTTTGCAAGAATGATTATGGAATTTATCTCACTTTGTATCTTGTGACCTTATTTTATTTATTTTTCTTACAAATACTTACTTGTATCCCAAATGTTTGACATTCTCCAATGTTTGGACTATTAGTCCTCACGAGTAAGAAATGAGTTGATTTCTATTGGATTGTTTCTTTCCACATAAGTCAATCCTTTCTATGTTGGCCTTTTTCAATATATCTAAGCACATAATACTCATTTTCCTAAATAATATCAAGAGCACCATTGTAAATTTGGTTCCATCTTTTTCATGTTATGACATAATTTATCGAGATCTCATTATTATCCTTCTTTTCTTCAATATTCTTATGAGTACTCATATTTAGGCTTTCTTCTGAAATATCTCATATTCTTAACTAAGTCATTTTGATTATTGACTACTTCTTTTTCGAGGATCTTTATCTTTGGAACCCATTTGTTTATCACGCTCCAGGCATGGTGCAGACAACATGTTGCATTGAGATATCAATTTTACATGGTGTATTTACAACCAGTATATATACCTTAGTCACTTTCTTGCAACTATAAATGCTCTATAAAATACATCTAGCATTTGATTTGCAATATTTTACAAATCAATTATCTTTTGAACTTCTATTTCAAAGTGATCTGTATGGTGATAAAAATGAGACACTATTTATGCATTCCATTCCATTTATTTTTCCAACTTCTTCATAATTCCTCCCCCCAATGTTGAAAAATTTGTCTTATTAATGACAATTAGCAAATTATGCAGTAAATATATTACCCGTTAGGGGTTCAAAAATATTTAATAATTGATGTGAAATCAATTTCAACGTCAATTTATAACCTCTTTTGATGACTCATTTTAAATTGTTCTTTCATCTTAATTATTGTTTTTGAACAATAATTTAAAATATTAACTACACATCTTGCATATCAAATATATTTGGCTTCTGGCCATAAGCTCATAAGTCATTAGCTTAGAGCATACAACATAACATGACTCCATACAGGTTTAAAAGCTTTGTTATTTGAACATAAGCTACAGGATGTTCAACACTTATCTTAATCAATATAAAATAATAATTATCTAATGTTTGGGATGTAAACTCACTAGCATTATCGAAACAAAAATTTTAAATTTCCCAATCATGAAATTAGTGCCCTTATCTTAATTATTTGAGCAACTAACCTTGTAGATGTAAGGTTTTGATATGACAATAAGGATATATATGACCATTAACTGGATGCGTTAACAAAAAAACATAAAGTATTTAAATGGTTCACTTGGTGGATTAATAAATATGTTCCATGAATCTATTCCAAAAATATGAGAGGTTTAATTTCAATTTTAGCTAGTGAGAGTTTAATAATTAATCTCTTAAAAACAAGTCACACATGACAATTTATTAGATTGAAGAATCTTTTAATTCTTCAATGGATGTCAATGTATATTTCTAATAATTATTTTCACTATCGACCCAAAATAACTCATCATGTCAAATAAAAATATATTTGGATCAATAAACTTCAAGTTCATTGTTGCATATATTTCAATTACATGAATGAGTGTAATACAATTAAGAAAGAAAAGTAAACAACTTTTCTATATACATTTCCCGTAGGAGATAATAGATATAGTATATAAATATCATATATCATTCTTATTATCAATCAACTCTCTAGATAATATCAAATACAACATATACCTTTCAAATTTACTGAATTTCTCTTTTAATTACAAGAGAATAAAGTATATCAATGGTAAATCTTGCTCTTCTAGGCAAAATAATGTTTTCTTTTCTAAAATCTTTAATAATCA
>QLSR01000015.1:378148-417029 GCA_031780015.1 Citrullus colocynthis | reverse complement strand
GATTGGGATTTTAAAACAGTTTTTAAACTAGCTGTTCTCCCAAAAAAAAAAAAAAAAAAAAGAAAAAAAGAAACTATTTTAATCATCCTAAATTTGTCCAATGAAGGTTGGATTTACAAAGAATAAGTTATAAAATTAATTTTGGTGCTAAAAAACTTGATTTTTTTTAATTCTTTTTAGTTCTACCAACATTTGATTTTTAACCTCCTAGTTGAAGACATGCCTCTATACTCAAGGTTTTATAAAAATTTTAGTTACATAGCTTGTTTGTTTGATTATATATATCAAATATACATGTTTAACGATTTAAATTATTCTTCTTTTTCTTTCAGTTTGATAATATGTTAAGTAAGGGTGAAGATGAGTCAAGTTGGGTCATTTTTTTGCAAAATTGATTTGAACCATATTCGATTTCAAAGAGAAGTTGTCCGACTAGACCCAACCCAAGTTGTTTTTATCTCGAGTGGGTTAGGTAGGGCTACTTCTTTGTTTTTCTTTCTCTATCTCTCATTATTTTCGCTTCTCTAATTCTACTGAAACCCTAAATCGTCCCTTAGAAAGAAAGGAAAAAAAAAAAAAGAACAAATATACAATCTAATATTCCTTAATCATTAATTTCATTGATTAACAAAAACAAAAACAAACTTTTTCAAGAAATCAAATTTTCGCCTTTCATCTTCTATTTCTTTTGTAAATGGGCTTGTCACCATTGTTGGAGGTGATGTCCTCCTACAAGGAGATAAATGGGAGAAAGAATTGTAGTCGACGTACCAACGATAGAGTGTTGTGCGATCAAACAAGAGAGAATTAAAGATGACACTCTGTTATGCAATATCGACCAATTGTGAGGCATAATGAACATCAATATTTAATGGAGCAAGCGGCGGCATGTGATTGGCTTCGGGTGCGAGAGACTGGCTACTAGTAGTAGTTGAATAGAGGGAGAGATCAAATGAAAAGAAAAGAGGCATTCAACGTTGAGGAAAAAAAATTCCAATGTAGAGTGAGGATTCGAACTTTTAATTTTTTTTTTTTTTAAAAAAATAAAATTCAAATTGTTCTCTAAACTCTTATTACATCAATAATTATACCTTTATTTTGTACCATTCCAATTAAAAACCCAATGTGATGGGTTGTTATATTGTTCAAAGCTTAAATAATTAATTATGCTTTGACTTATGGTCCATTTGCTTTTTGAGTTCTGTGAAATTATTAAAGAAGATGATATTGAAGTAGTTAGCCATCCTAATATCCCTATGGCACCAATACTATCTATTAAAGAGCTAAAATACTCAATAATTAAAAACAACCAAACCTTCAAAATCTTAATTTGGTTAAAAAATGTCAAGAATTGGAAATGTTTATAAAGTATAACAAAGATAATTCTAGTGTTAGCAAATAATCATATTTTTTTTAATTAAAAAACCATAGTAATTATTACATCCACCAGGTTTTTGTGATGTCATAATTCTTGACACACACATATATATTCATTAAAATTGACAATTGTAATAGAGATATATTAGATAATTCTAAAGAGATACCAAAGGATATTTTCAATATTAATAATGTTGTTAGAAGCCACTAAGAAGTCAAACCCATGAGTTAATATATTATAGATTTATATGTATCCCATTACAAGTTGTGGTTGGATATATATTTTTTTTCCTTTATTTCTCCATTACAATTTGAATTAGAAAATAGGTAGGGTTGGTTAGTTCAAATAATTTCTCATACAAAGTTATGATGATTCACCCACAATACATTTAGTACCTACTAAAGTCCAAATCAAAAGTTTCTACATATATACACAACATTATTGATCAAATTTGTAATTAGGCTTTTACTAAACTTTGTCTAAACTATTCTAAAAGGAGGAAAAACAATGTGAATATTTCATTTTTATCAAATTTTAAAATATGATAGACTGTGATATTTTGATATTATTTAATAAATATTTTTAAGACTGTGATAGATCGTGATAGTCTGTGTCTATCACGACGCATACAGTAGTATATCACTATCTCTATCATGACACGGATAGTATTCTACCACGGTCTATCCCAAATAGACAATGAAAAGAGGCCATGAAACTATGTTGCTATTTGGAATAATATTTTAGATATACAATAAAGTTAAGACAAATTCTATTTATATCAAACTATATCATTAATATTCAGAAAGAAGGCTGGAGATTTACTTAGTAAAATTGTTTTACTATGTATACAATAAAAATAAAAGAGCAAATTTGTGTTGCTTTAATGTTGGCACTCATATTCGGTAAGCTGCTAGCTGTGAAGAACAATGACCTTTTTTACTCTACAAATTTGAAGACAAACACTTTCTTGTCGACTCAACTATTGAATAACATTTAAATACAAAAGTGCTACAAGTGGAAACAATTCCTCACATCTATTTCTACTTCAAAAAGTGATTTTTAACACTTTTCATTTTTCTTTTGTCAAATAGTTTCTTCAATTATTCTATATTTTATAAGATTCATCTATTTATTATATACTAGTTTGAGTTAAGATCAAACGATCCTCTGACATGGTAAACGAAGCTTAACAAATTCAAGTGCTAAAAAGAAAAAGGTGGATCCCAAAAGAATCAACCCAACTCAACAAGAGGTAGTAAACTCTAAACAGTATACTAGGTCATATGATTAACCTCGACATTCCTCACACTGATGAATGTCACGATAGTATCAAACTAGCTACTTGAAGTATAAATAAGGGGATACACCACACACCATCTCGACATTTTTCCTGTCCAATTACTTAACTTAGGTATTGGAGTGTATGTTGGGTCAACCTGGTGTTGAGATTCTATTTTGTAGGTATTTGTGTATGTTCCACCGTCAACTTACTTTTGAACTAGAATCACACATTAGCATATACAAAATTGAAAGTTTAAAGTTCTACTCGATACAAATTTCAATTTTATGCCTAATTAAATCTGTTAATTAAAAAAAAAAAAAACATCAAAGGCAAAATTGAAGGCTTATCCTCTAAGGGCTGAGAATGATTCTTTGATTTTATGGGACCTTCTGACGACTTCTTCTCCATATTTTAATAAGATTCAATATTTTGTGGATTCTTTTTCTGCTTTACATAGTTGTGGTGCTATTGAATGCTTCTTTTTTACTATGTAACTTCAATTCTATGGTGCCCACGCTTGTTTCCCATGCCCAAAGATATTGAACATCGTCGATTTGGCTTGACGACCATTTCCATGAGTGGAATCTACTTTAATTGTTGGTTTTTGTTTTTCTTAGTTTTGTTTGTTTCTACATTCTCTTTTTCATAAAACGAAAAAAAGAAAAAATCATTAAACACTTATTAAATTTTAGCAAGCTATTTAGACACCAAATTTATAATTTAACCAAACAAATACATATAAAATTTTCTTGTCTTATCCATAAATAATTAGTTGTTTTATATATATATATATATATAAAAGTTAATAATCATTAATCAAAACCGTCACAGTAGCTGAAATATAGGAACTATTCAGAAATATAATTTAACTAAATTAATGTGTCACACTATTGAACAAACAAGATCAAATATATATATATATATTACATATTTTGGCTATGTTTGTGTGGCTGGCTGCATTTATATTACGGGACTCATAAATTGCTTGAATTGATGTTTATCAGGAAACCCTAATTTTGGAGTTGACTTCTTTTAAACTTAATGGTTAGTGTTTGACTCTTTGAATTTTCAAGTGGTATTGATAGATGTTGCAACCAGGAAAATTAATCCAACTCTGACAATTTGTTAACTTGATTTGTGATTGGTTGATTGTTATGTTCATTTATGTTGCTTGTTGAACAGAAATTGTCCATGGATTTGATCGTAGTTCAATTGATTGTAGAGATATATATTCTCAACAAAAAAAAATTAGAGGTTTGAATTTCACAATGTCAAATATAAACTACAGATAATCATTGTACTTTAAAATTTGTAACGATTTAGTCTCTAAAATTAAGTATATAACGAACCTATCATGTAAGATATTGTTAAAATTTAATTGGATTTTTTTTTCTGTATAGATTGAAATAAGTTAATTAGGGACCAAATTTCTTTATAAACTACAAATATTAAATCGTTACCTAATGAAAATTGAAAATTTTAAGGATATAATTGCAATTACCACCATACTTTATGGGTGGTTTTTGCAATTTATCCAAAAAAAACTTTTTGTTATCTCTATTAGCATTTTTATTATAAATTTTGAAAACATATTGACATGCATTTCCTTACATGAAAACTATTATTATTATTATTATTATTATTATTATTTTTTGGCCAATTTTAATAAAAAAATTAACTCTAAATAACTAGATTCAAAGGTTTATTAAAAGTAAAAAATTAAAAATTAAAATTAAAATTAGAATATTTTAATCTAATGGAAATGTTTATATCACTGATTCATTAGATTGAATAGTATTGAAAGTATAAAACTTAAATTATTAAATACAAAATTTTAAAGATTAATTGTAAAAAAGTTGAGAAAAAAAAGGAACTTTCTCACTGACCAAGGGCACCTCACAAGTCACAACAACCTTTTCCTCTCTAATTCTTATCCTTTGGCATAGACTTTTCTTTAACATTTTGACCAACCATCGTAATAAATAATAGTTTAAACTTGACTCTTCAACTCAAGGAGTCCACCTTTTTTTTTTTTTTTTTGTTATTATTATTTTTTTAATCAAATTTTGTGCGAACAATATTGTTTTGATTTAAACATGATTTAAATAGTATTCTTTAATTTTTTTAATAAAGGTGGAGAAAAAAATTCGAAAAATATTATTTTTATTTAAACTCTTTTATAATTAAATTTGAAGGCAAAGTTCGATTATCTTACTCTATGTATTGGTAAAAAAATTAATATAATTAAAACCCTATTCAAACAATATTTCAAAAGTACTTTATTAAGAGAGAGTCGCAGAGAGAGTGAAGGCAGTTGCATGAAAACTATATCTTGAATTCTTTTATTTCTTTCAAATTCCTTCGTGATTTTAAAAACATTTTAGAATTTAAAAGATCAAAAAAAAAAAAATTTGAAAAATTGGTTACTAAACACCCGTTTAAACTAAAAAGTTTCATAAATTTAGTAGAAAATGTAATGGATGAAATAGAAAGTTTGAGAGAATGTAACCATAACAACTCCTATAGTATTAGTTTTGCAATTTTCTCCAAATCTCGTTATTGTTTCATCTTTGAGAAAAGAAGTTCACGACAGGGGTAGGTCTTGTACCTCTAACAGCCATGGTTGCTTCCATTATTAATTATCAAACAATAATTCATAAACTTTTGACATTCTTTATTTCAGTAGCACACGTTAGTTTTCGAATTCCACCATTGACTAGTAATTACTTCAATCCCACAGTCTAAGCCTAACCCCTTTTCATATTTATATATATTGATCATAATTTTATTGTTTGTAGCCCTAGCTCGCGTATTCGTACAATAATTAGCAATATTTATAAAAATTCCATGCATGCTTCTCTTTTTAATTTGTTGTCTCTTATTGTAATAGACATTATTCTCTATATTTGGTTTAATTTCTATTTATATATTGCATATTTAATATGCTTTCCTGGTGACCACACTATGCCTAAAATTAGTGAAATACCATATAATAAAAGTTATATTTTAAATTATGGAATTTTATGAAGTAATCGAATCCCAGTTGTAAAATAATAATAGTATTATATAAGATTTATTTTGTATATAATATGAATCTTTAGGCCATGCTCAAACCTCTAGAAGCTGGCTGCTCTCTTATTCTTTAATTGCCGCTAACTTAATTCGGTAAGCTGCTAACCGTCAAGTTTTAATGTTCATCATACTTTCAAATTCATTTTATATTGAAGACAAAGAAATATATATACACTTATGATCTTAGTTGACTTTCTCAATTGCTAGAGACTTCGTTGACTCTCTCCTCGTGGAATTAAAGGAAAAAAAAAAAAAAAAGTGTCGTGTATGGATGGAAAATGAAAATGTTGGATTTTCCTCTTGGTTCTGTTTTTATTTTTTATTTTTTTTTTCTGGTTTTATGAGCTAAATATATGATTTTGTCTGAATATTTAGTAGTAATTGTAAAGATATGAAATCAAGACCAAAATATTAGTAGATATAATATAATTTAAAAAATTTTAACCATCGAACAACGATAGACGGTCTATAACGAATAGATTTTGCTAATCTTTTTAAAAAGGTCACTTTTAAATTACTTTGTACTCATCTAAATTTTCTATCAATTTGTTAAGTATTATTATGTCATCCATAAATGCGTACAAATATTTTGATCCATTAAGAGACAAAATTAGAAGGAAAAAGAAATTGCCTTTCTCTGCCATTTGTTGTACTTATTTAAATTGACACGAAAATTAAGTAAGAAAAAAAATATATATATATATTTTGTTGTATATATATGAAGGGTGGTGACGTTTAGAGAAAGTACTCAAAAAAGAAATCCCCCAATAATTTGAGTATAGTTTTGTTTTTATTATCTCTCTCCTTCTTCGCAGCTGTGCTTTTACTTCCCCCACATGCCCATCGTATGAGCAACTCTTTCTGCTGCGATAAACGGATACGTCAATCAGTTGGGAAACTTATTAACCATCTTCACATGTTCTTCTAAATTCCCACTTTTATATAATCCTTAATTCTCTCCCTTTTTCTCTCCCAATTCATCTTCAACAACGCCAAGAAGAAACAAAGGAAAAAGACACCCCCTTTTCATCTCTCTCTGTTATGGAGCTTCTGAGTTTCTTCTTTTTGTGTTCTTTTTTGTATTTTCTATTCACCGTTTGGAAGCATTTTGATGATAAACGAGACCAAGAATGCTACATATTGAATTACCAATGTTACAAGCCAACCGACGACAGAAAATTAAGCACGGAATTCTGTGGTGAAGTCATTAAAAGGACCAAAAATCTGGGTCTCAACGAGTATAAATTCCTTCTCAAAGCTGTTGTTAGCTCCGGAATCGGTGAAGAAACTTACGGCCCTAGAATCATGTTCGATGGCCGTGAAGATAATCCCACTCTTCATGATGGGATCTCAGAGATGGATGAATTTTTTCTCGATAGTATACAAAAGATCTTCCAGAAATCAGGATTTTCCCCTTTGGATATCGATGTTTTGGTTGTTAATGTCTCAATGTTAGCCACCATTCCGTCTCTCTCTGCTAGAATCATCAATTATTACAAACTCCGTCCCGATGTTAAGGTGTTTAATCTCACCGGAATGGGTTGCAGTGCGAGTTTGATTTCAATCGACATCGTTGCCAGAGTATTCAAATCGCATAAAAACATCAACGCTCTTGTTATAACTTCTGAATCGTTAAGCCCAAATTGGTATTCCGGTAACGACAAATCCATGATTCTGTCGAATTGCTTGTTCCGATCCGGTGGGTGTGCGATTCTTCTTACAAACAAAAGGGCGTTGAAAAACAGAGCTATGTTCAAACTCAAATGCTTGATTCGAACTCACCACGGCGCCAGAGATGAATCCTACGGTTGTTGTATTCAAACAGAGGATGATAAAGGATACATGGGTTTTCACTTAGGGAAAAACCTGCCCAAAGCTGCAACCAGAGCTTTCGTCGACAATCTAAGAGAAATCGCGCCGAGGATATTACCGGCGAGAGAGCTACTCCAGTTTTTGATTCTGAGTTTGGTGAAAAAACTGAAGAGAAACCCAAAACAGGGGAGTGGAGCGAAAACCAGTGCGGTGAATTTCAAAACAGGGGTGGATCATTTCTGCATCCATACAGGAGGGAAGGCGGTGATCGACGGAATTGGGCTGAGTTTAGGGCTGGAGAAGTACGATTTAGAGCCGGCGAGAATGACATTACACCGATTTGGGAATACATCGGCGAGTAGTTTGTGGTATGTATTGGCATATATGGAAGCAAAACAGAGGTTGAAGAAAGGAGGAAGGATATTGATGATAAGCTTTGGAGCTGGGTTTAAATGCAATAGCTGTTTGTGGGAAGTGGTAAGAGATTTAGAAGATGGAAATGTTTGGGAAGATTGTATTCAACATTATCCACCAGAAACTGTTTCAAATCCTTTTCTAGAAAAATATGGATGGATTCAACAAGAAGATATAGCCACTTTCAAAATCCCTGAGTAATCAATCATAAAAAACAGAGCCCAGAAGAAGAAGAAGAAGAAGAAAATAGATTGTTCTTTTGTTTTTCTTTTTCTTTTTAAATAGAGTAATTAATATATATATATATATATGTTTTTTTTTTTATTTTTTTTTTTTGGAATTTGGTAAATTCCTTCCCATTTGATATTTGTGTTTGAATGTGTAATTGTGTATTTACTGTATTAATGTTGTTGATTTGAATTGTTTCATAAAGGAATAAGTTCTTCCTAACCACAAACATCCCCAGAAAGTGAAATAGCTATCAAATTTCCTCTCTATTCTCTTTTTACCTTCTTATTATTGCTGTTATTCTATTGAGTTAAAACACAAATTTAGGCCGAAAACCTAATAAATCATTTTTAAAAAAAAATATATTTTAAACACATCTTTAATCTCTCGTACTCTAATTTTGATTAAAATTAACTTGGATGAACTAAATTTTAAATTTATTGGATTGAAATTAGACATTAAAATATTAAATAGTATAAAGACAAAATTAACCTCAGGTTGGTTTTCAATTCCTGGTGGACTGTAGTGAGTAATGAAAATACACACATTCCCTACTATCTTTAGTGTTGGCATATTTTTATTTTGTTATATTTTTTAAATTATAAACGTTACTGTTTGAATGTTCTTTTTTTCTTTTCTTTTTATTATTTGAGACAATTTACTGTGTCTACTCTATGTTGATGCTTCGTTGTAGATTTTCCTTGAAATATTGGAAAGGATCAAGAAGTATAATATATGTCTGTACATCCCAATCTGCCTGACTTAAATTTTATCTTTTAACAGTGAAATGTATTTATTTGCTTCTTTTCCTTTTTCCCTTTTTAGCTGGAGAAATTTCAATGAACCTTGTCACTCTCTAGGGGGACGATTTAGAGAAGTGTTGTTTAATTTTGAGAGTGGTAAGCTTAGTTACAAGATTTACAATATAAAAAGTCAATGATTTATATGGAATCTATATCTTTAGTCGTGAGCACAAGGCCTCCTTAGTCTTTATTTAAGAGCAAAAATATTCTTGCAAAGTTTCTTTCCCTTCTTCTGTATTTTCCCTATCTTATTTTTTCCGGCTAAACTAATATGCTTTTTATTAATTAAAAAAAAAAACATCTATACTTTTAAATTTTAGAATATTACCATTCATTTTTAGAAAATAGAGACTTAAAATGTGTGTGATGATGACTTTGAATTAGTGCCTAACCCCTAATTTTTATTTTGAGTTTTAATTTTCATCAAAATAAAAGATAGTTTTGAAACATTTANATATATATATATATTACCTCTTTTTTCCTTAAATAGCTTCCATGCATTATTTATTGGACTTGGTTTACATAGCAACCAAGGATCAACATTTTGTCACCCTAACATAATTTGAAAAATATGATATGAATTGTGTAAAAATGTAAACACAAACAATTTCATCAAATATTCGTATCCACACGGGTACTCTTTACATATTTTAATAGTTCCATCTCAAAACTTGTAATATTGTCCTTCACTTTTTATAAACATTTCATAACAACCCTTAAAATAAAAATCAATTAAAATTGAAAATTGATGCCGTGACATGAAATAGAAATTTGAACTCAAAACTCCAGAAATGTTCATAACTTCTAATGAATTTCTAGTATAAAAATAGTTTGGAACATTAAAAAATTAATAATAATAAATTAAACAGAGATATGGTTGAGGAGTTTTAAATTTTGAATTTTTTTAAAAAATATTTTAATAGTATAATTTATGTTATCACAAATCGAGACTATTCCAGAGTGTAGGACAGAGCCTTCAAAGAAACAAAAACCAATTGGTCACCTTGGCTTTAAAAGGTCCAGGTGGAAGGACGACACGTGGCAAAAGATTTTTAAAATTTTAAAATTTTAAAATTTTTAATTTTGTGGTGGTGGCAAAAGGAAATTAGATTGGGTATAAAATATATAAACTAGAAACAATGTGGTGTGGTCACAGCGGGTGACATTAAATTCAATCATGTAATTCTTGATATTCTATTTGTACATGACCAAAAATCACAGCCGAACCCAAAAAGAAAAATAATAAATAACAATAATCGTCACTCTATCATTTCCAACATTTACACTTACCCTTCAACAAATTCTAAAATAATAATAATAATAATAACCCTTGCTTTTTTACTTGAATCTCTATTTTTAGACATACTCTCAAGGTGTTTTTCATTTAGTTTTAAATTTTGAGTTTAAATTATTATAAAAAAAAGTTATTTTAATTGATCAAAACTGTTGAAACTATTTACAAATAATAGCAAAATATCATCATCTATTTATGATAGACTACTGTTTGTGTCTATCATAACACATATAGACATAGTAGTCTATCGTAGTCTATTGCAGATAGTAAAATTTTATTATATTTGTAAATATTTTAGTTTATTTTCTTATATTTGAAAACAACCCTAAATTATATTTGGTCATTAGATTTTAAAATAGAAGGAACTGTTTAATTAGTAATTTAGATTTTGTTTTGTGTTATTAGATGATTTACTGAGTTTAGCAAATAAATGCAAAGTAGACCACCTGAATTATGTATCTAAAAACTGTTTTTAGATTCTGAGATCTAAACTGTTCAAATTTTGAAAACAATATTTTTATGTTTTTATTGTATGAAATTGAATGTTAAATTTTAAAATGTATAATCATATTAAATAAAAAAAATAAAACATTTAGAAATACAATATGTCATATTATAAACATAATTCATTTTCTTTTAAATTACAAAATATATTATGTAATGTATTATAAATTAATAATAATTATATAAATTTTTTAACATAAAATATGTTCATAAATAAACTAATAGTAGTTTATTGTCAATTAGACAGAAAAATGCAACTAGTTTTACGATTAATAAATATGATATCAAACGCATTTTATTTTATTTATTTATTTGAGAACAAAGAAAAACAAAGAGGCCAAGGCTTCACCAAACACTAAACAACATCATTAGACATAAGCAAAGAAAACCAAGTTGGAAAAGGAGGATGTAAAATTAAGGACACCTGATCCACCAAGGCCTTGCCAGCAACACCATGCGCAAGAGTATTCTCACTGACGGATATAAGCAAAAAAAAACTCCCAACTGATTGTCTTTGAAGTGAATAAAGATACGTCTGAATGATCAACATCGTCAACGTTCAAAGGTTGATTATCAGGCACATTTTAAATAATTATTTAAATTATAATCTAATTTCTAAATCTGCTACCGAATACTTTAATTTTTAGCGTTAGTTAATTTAAAATAATTATGATGATTTTAATGTCAGTGAAATCAAAACTAATAAATTAACATTAGTATTGAGTGGAAAATCAAAAGTTAAAAATATATATCCTAATACCTTACAATCTTCTCAATTTATCGTGATTTTTACTAAAAAAGCCCTTCTGATTCTAGGAATGGTTACAACTGCAAGGGTGGAGATAGGGGCGCGGATGACTTTACCATTCTCGTCCCCACCAAAATTTCCTTTTAATTTTGTGGGATCCAATTCCTTTATTAAATGAAATAAATTCTTTTGGAAGTCTTCTATTTAAATTGGAAATTTCACACAAAATTCTTGAAACTCTTTAATAAAAAAACAAAAGGTTGAAATACAATTTTGGTCTTCATATTTTAAAATTTGTTCCTATTTAATCCTTATACCTTCAATTGTCTAATTTTAGTTATCTTGCTTTCAATAAATCTTAAATTTAGTCCCTCAAAATTAACTTATATCAAAATTGATTAAATAATCATTTTTATGCAAGAATGTCGATATGTTTTCAAAATTTAAAGTACAAATGTTATTATTAACAAAAAGTTTTATTAAAAATCAACAATGGACTAACATTGGAGACTAAATTTGAGATTTAGTGAAAGTGCAGAGACTAAAATTTGACAATTGAAAGAACAAAAATTAAAATTGAACAAACTTCAAAGTATAGAGATTAAAATAATACTTTAACCAAAACAAAACAATGTTTCATACAAGTTTAAAAGTTGTTTTCAAATACAACAAAATGAGCTGAAATATTTACAAACGTCAAATATAGCAAAATTTTAATTTCTATCTGTAATAGACTATGATAGACTCATATAGACATTTATCACTTTAGTGATAGACACTGATTGATATCTATCTAAATCTATCACGATTTATCATAGATAAAATATAAAATTTTGCTACGTTTATAAATATTTTCTAACAACTTTATTATTTACAATCATTTCTCAAATTTAAGTTTAAGTTTTTATTTGGAATGTACAAATATAAAATGTTAAATCATTATAAAATGTCATTGAACTTTAAGTTGTTTAAATTATGGTCTAGACTGTAACTTTTTATTATTTTCAACCTTTGGGCTTCAAATTTATTCCAAATAAGACTCTTTGTGTGTGTTTCTTTTAAACAAGATGAAAATTAACCTAACATAAAAACTGAATGGCATATGTGACTCATCCACATAAATGACAATTAATGTAAAAAACTTGATTGCATAAATAATTTTAATTATATCTATAGAGCTGTAAATAATATTATGTACGGTTAATTTTCTCATAAATGACAATCAATGCTAATTTCCACACATCAAATTTTTTTTTTACAACAAATGAGATAGAGAAATTTGAACCTTTGATCTCATGAAAGAAAGTGTAAGGCAATTATGCATTTCTCACTGCGATATTTTTTACACATAAATTGTTAAGTTAATTTTGATGATTTATTTTAATTAATAATTAAAAAAAACCTTTGTTTAAATATGGTGTATAATTTAACTTATATTGAGTTAAATAATAATGACAAAATGAATCAGTAAAAAAAAAATTATAAAAAATGTCATTGAACTTTATATTTTGTGTAAAAGATACTCCGAAACTTTAAAAAAATTTTAAATTACTTTTAAACCGGTGTTGGATAAAAATTAACGGTTGTTGTTTCATTTCGAAAATAAACTTTCAAAAAAATATATATAAAATAAAGAAAAATGCTTAGACTTATAAAAAAAAAAAAATTTAGAAAATACCCTCATAGCAAAATGACATTGTTCAATTTGTTTGAAATTTTTTTAATTAAAAAAGAATCAAATTTAAACCAAATTATATATATATATATATATATATATATATATATATATATATACTCATTTTTTTTCACTCTCATTTTTCTCTTATTTGTTCAATTCTTACACCAATTTCTTCAAGAACCAAAATAAAAACATTTAAGTTAAAACTTAAAACCATGCAAAATCTCATGAAATTCCAATACCAAAATCTCATATAGAGAGGTTTGAAAGAGAATGTTGTTCTAGGAGGAACGATACCCGTTAGTATCGGATTTAGAGAATTAGCGCACCATTCGAGGCAACATAGTAATATTCCTTTAGAAATCTCAAAAAAAATTGTTTTCGAAGGGGAAATGAGAGATATTTTGTTCCACCACAAATAATTATTTGATTTTTGCATTTTAACGAATTTACATGATACATCAAAACAAGCATTTCTAGGATTTAATGATTCATAAAAGTGGAGTCATCCTGTTAACTAGCCGCGTTGGTTTGGTAATAAGATAATAACGAATAGAAAAAAAATTAATGGCTTGGATCGTGTATCAATAGACAAACCAAAACAATAAATAGCCAAATACAAAAAGTTATATATTTAGCTACTAACATACACTCAACAACTATATATAACTTTGTTAAAACATTTAAGTCTAAATATTCTTTTATGCTCCCATTATTCTTTTTCTTGTTATAGTCTATATATCTTAATCTGAAGTAGGCCATTTTATTTATTATTATGTTAAACAGTTAACGAAAAGAAGAGCAAGAGAATATTAACGAAGAAAGGGAAGTAAAAAGAGGAAAAATAGAGAAGGTATTATCGATTAGTAAGGATATTTTCAATTTTTTCTAAGTTTAAGAGCGTTTTTTGAATTTTTGAAAATTGAGAAATATTTTTGAGACATACACGAATGATTTCCAAAACAAAATAAGAGCATTTTTTTAACGCTTTTAGGAAGTCTAAAGGTATATTTGAAACTTTAAAATAAGGGTGTTCACAAAATCCCATGATTCGAAAAACCCAATCAACCCAACCAAACTCGTATAATTCAAGTTGGGCCATAAACTTATTTTGGGTTGGGTTCAAATAAATGAAAATTTTATGGGTTGGGGTTGGTTCTTGATTCCCCTAAAATAACCCAATCTAACCGAAACCAACCCAACCTTCTTTTATTAGGTTTTTTATTAGTTTTAAAAAGTATGTTTGTTACTTATGATACAATTATACATAGACATATTAATTTTAATTTTATTTAATTACATGAATTTTTTTGAATAATTTTTTCTCCAACAACTCCTTAAAAATAATTTTTAATACTTTTGTAAAAAAAGAAAATTATAATATAAATTTAAATTGAGTTCTAAATCTTAATTCAATATATAAAAATAATTAAATAAATTTTGTATATATTAATGTTTTACTCATAGTTAGAATAAAAATTTAAATAAATGATCCAACCAATCGGTTTGAGTGGAGTCTAACCCAACTCGCTAAAGTATTTGTATAATAATAAATAATAATAATAAAGAAAAAAGGAAAAGGAATCCGAGCGGGAAAGATGACGCTTCTGTTTTTAGCTAGGGGAGATTCACTCTCCGACCTCTCTGGCTCTCCCGATTCTCCGGTTTAACGGGGATTCTCTCCCGCTTGGTTCCCGCGTTCCCATCCCTGCGTGCTTCTATTCTATTGAAGAAAATCATCGAGCAGTTGATCTACAGTGCGCCTCCCAGATGGAGAAGGCAGTGGATGTACCACGCTCCCCATTCAAGATTCTGATCGCATCTCCATCTGGTCTTCCTCCATCACAGGTCCTCTATTTTCCGTTGTCTTTTATCCGAATCGACGCATTGCCTGTTTCTGATTTATGTGCATATTCCTAATCGAATTTCTGATTCATATCTGCAATGCTCGATCGACAGGTTTCTATAGCTTTCTGCGAGAGTTACGATAGAATTCCGCATCCCGATTCTACCTTGGAGGATTCCATTTCCGAGGTGAGACTCTGAGATGTAGAGTTTAAATGTCTTTGTGCTGTAGCTTAAGAAACTTCGTTTTTATCCAATGCTGGGGTGTGGGCTTATTTACAAGGCTCTGCCGAAATGGTTAACCTATTCAATCTTGATTTTGGTAGCATTTATGTGGTGTGCAAGAGTCCTTCACATATTCTGGAACACCACATTCGCGATGTTGATTAGAAGTTTTTAGTCTCGTAAGCAAGTGAATTTCAGTTCGTCTCGAAATCCCTTTTTGTATTTTCTGTTTAAGGCTCAAAACGAAGTCTATGGTTGCTCAAATAGTTGGAAATCTCCTGCTCTGCAGCACTACTATGTGGATATGGTTTTTAGTTTTTTCCGCCCCTAATTCTGCATTAAATCTGTTTCCTCATAGATTTGGAATCAACGGCTTCAGGCAAACTCATCGTTATTCAATGGAAAGAAGTTCAGAGTACGTTTGTTTATTTTGATTTAAGCTTAACTGCATTATTTTGATTTAATCTCCTGCTCTCCAGCTTGTTTAATTTGTTTCTGTAATTTAGATAGATTAAATAATTCATAATTTATGTAATATCTTTGCTTTGGAAGTTTTGAACTCTGAATCAACTTAATCGTTATTTGGAAAGGGAATCACAAAACACTGAGTAAAAATTTGTTTAGATTGCGTTTGATAGTATCTTGCATCTGAAGTTTAGCAGTATTTGATTCTTTCATCAGCATTTTATCTCCTCTTTTCAGATGTATTGGACTTCATTTTATTTTGTTTTGTTTTTTCTTTGTAATAGAGTATCAACTAATATATTCTTTCTCAATGATTTTCAGTATGGAGGATTCACATTCCTTAGTGAAGGAGGTAGTTTGAACAAAGATTCTCATGTATGTCTCCACTTAGGTTTGACAGATTATAGGTCTTTCTCCATCCCTGTTACATTTATATATTCATAAATTTTATAGGACTTGATGAATATTAACATTTTGGAAATTTGAATTTGTTCGGACTTTTAGCAATTCGTTCTGTACTGATCTTTTGTATTGATGCGTGATGTCCTTCAAGAGTTTTGATGTCCTAGGAGTTATATCCATATGTTTCTCAGGTAGGTACCCCTGAAGTTATTATACTGGAAGGAAGGGTGTGATGTCCCATTGGAAACTCTTCCCATTGTTAATGTATTGGTAGTTGAACTCACGACATGTTTTTCTCTAGAAAAGGAATACTTCTTTCTTTCTTTCCTTGTTTGAGAACATAAATTTTATCTCCACATTCAGGAATATGATTTTCTAACAGGTACCGCAGTAGCTTTCTAAAGTAGTTTAGTTCCTTGAGTGATTAAGGATTGTGTTAGTTTCAATAATTTGAAGTCCAATTTCATTATTAGTGAATTTATTTTCAATTATTTCAATCAAGAAAATTTTCAAATTTATTTCTATTGGTGGCTAGTAGAAAAGGCACGATAACAATTCGAACATTGTGATTATTCAAGCCATTTTGTCCACTAATGATCTTCTCTCATATTCATTTCTTTAGGACTTTTGTGGGAACAAACTTGAGTCCTTTGTGGGAAAGGTTCCTTGTTCCATCAGAAGGTAATTCTCTATGATTTTAGAATTGGATGCAGGATCCAATGGTTGACATTGCTAAGTTCTTCCACACTATTTATGCTTCTACGTAAATTAGTATAACTTATAACCCAGTTCAGTAATTGGAACACTTGATCTAGAAACTAAATGAAAGAGAATGCATATCCTCTGGAAGTTAATTCACAAACCCATTGAAATTGTATGGATTATTTGCAACTATTTTGCTTTCCAAATTGTTTCCCTGCAGATGACTCGATCTTCTGTCAACACTCCTCAAGTCCTCTGGGTAATGGTGCTATTGTGGAGACTTCAGATGGGAAAATAGTTCTGTTGCAGAGGAGTAACAATGTAGGTGAATTTCCAGGTCACTTTGTATTTCCAGGAGGTCATCCAGAGGTGTATGCCCTATGTAATTTCAGTGTTCCATTAGCATTTCTGTAGTTGGCAATCTTTTGGCTTGTTTATAGTACTGACGTATGAGTATTCTCATTATCCTCAAGCAAGCCTATCACTGGGCTTCATTATCTTGTCCACTTTTTTGGTTTACACTACACAAATATATCCAATTAGTCTAAGCAGTATACATCTATATTTTGTTGCCTCCCTTGAAAGTCTTTCCATTGCCGGCCCTTCTGCTTTCCGTTAAAAAAGTGTTTAATATCTGCAGCCCCAAGAGCTTGGAATAGAATCCCATGACGATGTGAAAGGTTTTGCAGATGCCAATACCATTAACAGGAAGCTTTCGCAGGAGATGTTTGACAGCATTATCCGTGAAGTTGTGGAAGAAATTGGAGTACCACCAGAATCCCTTGTATGTTAATCCCTCTGTCTCTCTAGTGGTGAGTGAGGTGCTTGGCGGCTTTTATCAACTATGTTATCCATGGACCTTTTATCGGTTTTATATTTTGATGAAGTTTTCTATTTGATAAGAAAAGCTGGCAATAGGTTATTTCATCAATTTAACTTTGGAATGGTAATAACATAGTTACAAGCCCTGTCCATGTCTGTACTTTTCATTAGCATTGTTCCAAATTTCAGTCTCTTTCTCAACTTGTGTTATGATCCAATTTCAAGCTTAGGTGATGAAATTTGTTCAGGAGGATCTTAATTTTTTCTCTTTTTAATTGTTTTTGTCGAACTAAAGTGGGAGCTATCCGTTGTGATTAATTGTTATCCAAATGAATTTATCGTAATATGCTCTTCTTTAACTTACGCAGAGCAACCCAGTTTTTATTGGTATATCCCGCAGAGAATTAAATGTCAGACCAACTGCTTTCTTCTTCATAAAGTGTAGTCTGGATTCTGTTGAAATTCAGAAACTATATACCAGTGCACAAGATGGCTACGAGTCCACTCAACTTTATACAGTTCCAATGGTTAGTATCACAGATATACTTTTTTTATCAGTGTATCCATGTCTGAAACGAAAATGCACATGAAATATGATGATAGAACTATGGAAGTGAAGTTAATTACAATATTGAATTCACAAGGAATAGTTACAAAACTACCGGACATTTGAGAGGTCTTGTGCTTTCCAAAATGAAGCTGGAGATCCTAATACCATCGACTCCTCTCCACTCACCCTCTTCATGCTTACTATTTTCTCTTCATGTGTCCCTATTCTTAATTTTTCATTACCGTCAGAGTTTACATAAGGAAAAAACTCCCGGGTCCTTCTCCTAAAGCTTCTATTCTTGCCTGTATGGATGACCTAAGTAGCTTTCTTTGAGCTTAAGTTTATTGCATTGGAGGCTTGCTGTTGCTTTAATTCTTTCAATAGGGGCCACCCAAAGTTTCACACTGTTTTAAAAGTGGAAGTTTGGAAGCAGCTTGGGCGCCCACTTCAATTCTTCACAAATAGTTTCTTCTCATTATGCTTGTTCCACTGAATAAAGACATTTAGTTCCCCTTTGTAATTTATCGATGGACAAACTTCCATCATTTTTCTGATTATTGTTGAAGCTCAAAATTCGAATCAAGCTGAGGGGTAAGGGTGTTGGGTTCAAGTTGGTGTCCTTGGCGAGATATAGCTGTTGAACGTGGAAGGCGGAGTGGTTACCTGCCGTGGTTGTTAAGTCAAGTTTCAAGGCTACGTCTCCAACCTTTTCCAAAACTAGAAAAGGACCACAATACCTTCCAGTGTGCCTTTTTTGCTGATCACTTAGCTGACTGCACTCTTATGTCGATATGGTTCTAGTTTAAAGAAACGGCAAGCCCCCTAGCTAAAAATCCATGTCCCTTTGATTTTACCTATTGAAGCTTTCATTAGTTGTTGAGCTCCCGTTAATTGTACTCAAAAGACCATTAAAATTTGCCTCACAGGATATTCTTTGGGATAATATAAGGTTTAATACTTCCTTATGGGTGGTGGCCTATAAGGCATTTTCTAATTTTTTACACTTTGGGGCTTCTGTCTTATGGGCTGTTTTTCTGTATGTGTTTGTTATATCCTTTCATTTTTCTTCATGAAAATGTAGTTTCTTAAGATCAACTTATGTGCACCTCGACTAATATTAAATCCTAGGTAGGTTTCCACCATGATTTGAACCCATGACTTTTTAGCCATTTATTGAGACTATGTCTCCTTTTTCACCACGAGGCCAACCCATGATGGTTGTTTTTTTTTAAAAAAGTATTGATCAAAGGAGGATCTTAAGTGAAGATGGCTAACAAATGACAAATTAAAGGTGAAGGGAGACCTGCTGTATAGAAGTTGAAACAGAGAATCTTTGGTGGACACATGAGAGCTACTTTCAAATTCACTCCACATATTAGTTGCTTTTTTTCTGTCCAGTCCCATTCTGAAAGACCCAACCATCAAGATCTGTTCCGTTGAACAGGTAATGCAACTTTCATCATAGCGGTCTCTCCTTTTGCTAAGAGCTTAATTGCACCACTCAACTTCCCAATGTCTCCAATCACGGCTGGTTGAGTCGGTTGCTTGCCTTTCCCCCCTTAGTTCGCACCATCAGTTGTGTAGCAGTACTTTTCGTTCAGTTTTCTCTTGATTCTTCTACAATTGTCACACCTTCAGCAAGCGCTGCAATGCTTCTTTCCAAGGCTGAATCTATAATACCCATCACCATTCTCAACAGAGATTCGACTGATTTTATACAATTGTCCACCTTCTACCATCCTGGTACAAACCAAGAAAATACGATAACATTGAACTAATGGGGAAGATCTAAAACCTACCAGAGCACTGAAAGCTAACGATTCCCATGTTCAACCTAAAAATGCTATGGCTAATTGATGAATCCAACCTTGAAGAAGATGGTTCAATTAAGACTTAAGTCACCTCATCAAATCTCCCACATTATTGATCCTGAATTTTATTCGATCCATCAAATTTAGGCTAGAATCTTGACCACAATTAAACGTTTTTTTTTACTAATTTATTTTTTAGAATCCCAGATTTTTTAATTCACTTGTTTCAGATTGATATAGAGAACATGACGTCGAAAATGCCAGGCTGCCACCATGGCGGATTTTATCTCTACAAGCTGATGCTACAAGCTGCCAATGATTATAATATAACTGCTGATTAGATCAAGCTCTCAGCCTTCCCCATATGCCATGGGAGTTTTCCGTGATTAAACTCCGTGAACATATTGGAAAGCAGTTGAAGGCAAGTTTACCAGGAATCTTATTTCAGAAGCTTCAACAAGAAGTAGTCATGGCAAACTTACTATGACATAATGTATAGACTCGAAATGAGGCGACTCCATCTTGTATAAGTGCGATTGTATCTCTAAAATAAAATTACCTTTCCCAAAATAGTATTACCAGCCAATGCTCTATGATAGATGTATGTGTTTAATAAAAACACATTAAATTATGCACTAATGTTGGGTTTTGTCACAATATAGATAATTGGGAGATGACATTCGGATTACTTACTTTTCCTTTGAATTCTATATACCAGCACAACGTGAGCTCATCTTAAGGTTTCTTAGAACCTTGTACCTTTTATTTAGAGGAAAGTATGAAAGATGCTTTGCTGTAGGGTTTGATATCACTAACCAACCTTTATTATCTCGTTTTAATGCTTGCAGTACAGTAACAAAGATTAATCCAAGCACAGGAAGGTATGCCTTGTAACTTAATTATCTTTCCTGGTATAAACTGCTAGATTATTTGTTATGCTTGGATCTTTTTCTTTAAAAATTGGGTGGAATATCACTAAGAATCTTTCTTTTCCTGCCATGTCATTTATACATTAATTTTTTTTTAAAAAGGTAGGACTATCTATTTATTCAATATGTCATCAATACACCAATACAAATGGACTAGATATAAAAGTAGGAAGATGAACTCCTACGTATGGATGGGAGGTAGCCATGTTGCGTTCATGATCTGTCTTTCTCATTTTTTATTAGGCAGTTTCATATTTAAATTCACGCATTTATAGCAACGTTTCTTTATGAGTTTAGTATTTTGGTGACATGCCAGTCAATACAGTAGTCATAGCATGTGGAGAATTTTTTTAGGGATTGTCAAACTAGATTAGCTGATGGATTAATTTTTTTCTTCATAAGAAAATGGAAACATTTGACTGTCCTCTAACCCCATCATTTATCATCACCCAAGTCAAAGACCATTTTCTCGAGCTCAAAGACAATAATTTCATCCCATCCTGGGTAAATATTAGGGGTGGACACTAAAACCGACCAAATTGAACCAAATGATAACATTAAACCATAATGAACCAAAAATTTGGTTTTTACCAAAGCATCTGTTTGGTTCAGTTTAAAATTACAAGGAAATAAAAAATTTTGGTTCCAATATTGAATTCAAAAATTGAATCCAAAACTAATCGAACTGTTTATAACAGGGCCAAATTGAACCGAATATTTGTGGTTTGGTTTAGACCAAACAAATGGTTCAATTCAATTTTGTATACATTCAATATCGAAATTTGCGATTAGGTTTGGTTTGGTGGTTTGGCCATCTAACTGAGCCATAAATATCCTTAGTAAATATCCCATATATATGAACACATCCATCAAAATCCAAAGGTATGACTCTTAGAGGAATAAGAGATAACAGCAGCAGTTGTTTACTTTTGTGCATTGTTTAAAATGATTGATGAAGCAATCTCCCACTAAAAAATTGAACTGCCTCAAGTTCTGAAAGTGACAATTTTTTGGTTTCTCACACTGAGCTTAGACAAGTAGATGTAGAATAAAGCAACTTTTATTGGCCAAGTCTAGAGTCAACAACCCATTACAATATTTTTAACATATGTGGACTTTTCTTTCTCCCTCATTTATTTTATTTTATTTTAAGATTAAGATAATGCTTATTTATCAATGAGCATGGAGGGCCCCACATAGGGAAGGCACTTCATCTTCATATGAAGTAAATTGGGCCAAATACGAAGAACAACCGTGCTTGCTACACGTGCGGTTCGTTGCCTTTAAAAGATTCCTTCCACATTACGTGTGTAACGCACTAATTGAGGATCCCATTTGTTTCTATTTTTGTTCCTTTTTATAGAATACAACTTGTGTCTTAACTAATTAGAAAAAAGTTCATAACTTAGTTTTTTATATCATCCATTTATATTACTTTATTTATATAATATTTTACGACTAAATAGATTCTACCGGACTAAATTATAAAAAATAGAAAATGTATCTTAAACTTCTTTAATATCTTTATTTTTCTTTAAAAGTTTAAAAATAATTTTATCTTTGAGTTTTGTTCCAAAAATACTTATGAATTTTCAAAGAGTTTCAATAATACCCTTAAATGTTAGAAAACGTTAAAAAAAAAAAAAAATACTCTTATCATTAGCATATGGATGAAAATCATTAGTACATCGTTTAAAAAATACTTCTAACTTTCAAGAGTTGTATGAATACCTTTATCTTTTTAAAAGAAGTTTAAAAAATGCTCATCTTTAATCAATGTTGCATGAGTACTCTTAACTTTGAAGTTTTCTTGAGAAAGAACCAATTTGCCAACAACTCATGTAGATACCTTCATTTTTATTTCATTTAGATAGTCTCAATCTCTCTCTCTTTTTTTTTTTTTTTTTTTAAATTTAATTTAACTTTTTTATTTTTAATTTGTCTAGTTCTTGCATAACTTTTATAACCAACTAGACATAATTCAAAACTTCAAGTTAAAGCATAAAGCTTCAATAAAATGGATAAAGTCCCAGAATCAATATTTTCCCTCAATATTTAGCAAAATGAAAAATTACCAAATAAAAAAAGGGTCGATAAAGAAATATCATCTATGATCAACAAGAACCATCTTAACTAATTAAAATAAATAGACTAATTTGAGCTGGAAAAAAAACCAACAAAGTCCTCAATGCCACAAATATAGTAATGCACAATGAAGACAAATAGACAAATCTCAAAGTTCATAATTAAACTTGTAATAATTTTACTGAATATCACATGTGCTTGCACGACGCACACACGATAAAAGCAAACTACACCGAAAAAGAAGACAAGTTCTTAAAAATCCTTATGATAATAAGTGCAATGTTGAGTTTTCATTGATGAATATTATTAGAGCAAAGACCTATCCCATATTGTCCTCGTTTATTACATAGTAGAAAAATAATAATTCGATTCTTAAAAAGGAAGGACAATTAAGTGAGCTGTACAAATATAGATACAACTCAACTAACCCTCAAGTATTAAGGTTGTGAGATGACATGTTATAGAGTAATGAAGAATCTTTTATGTCAAAAAAGGGGAATTATCTAAAACTACTTTTATGGTTTTCTTTCTATGAAAATAAATTTATTTAATTTTGAAATTTCAAGAAATATATGAATAATAATAAGAGTAATAAAATGCCAATTAGAAAGTTGGATGCAGTATTTTAAATATATTTGGATTATCTAAATTCACTAAAAAACCATTTTTGATAATTGATTTCATCTATGATTTTCATGAAAAATACACCATGTCAATCTCTTGCCTCTTGGTGTATAACTTTTGTATCCAAACATTAAAATATCGGGTTCTCATTGGATGGAAATGAAAAATTAATACCAACAAGAATTTGATAATTGTTAAAATATTTATTTCGTTTCTTTATTGTGAATATTGGCTTGATTCATATATTAGATAACACACCATTTTACTTAATTATTGGTTAAATCTGCATACAAACAAACACAAAGCAGCCCATGTGAGTTATTTGTCCCCTTCCCTATCAGAATCGTAAAAATAAATCCTTTGGGCAGAATATTTTATTAGCCAACATATCCATGCAAAAGTTTGATAAATAAATAATTGGCATTAATTTCAGTAGCCACGATTCTCTTTTTGAAGCGTAGTTACGAAGTATTTAATACTTTCGGTCCCATTTGCTGGCAAACCCCCTCAATTTGCACACTATTATTTGTTTTCTTGTGAGTGGCTAACCACAAAACTTTTGTAGTTTCCTCTCTTAGTTTATGATTGTCAGTAGACGAGCCTATGGAATTACTAATGTCAATATTAGTTAATTTTTTTTTTTAATTTTTTAAGAAAAGTAAAATTGAAACAGATAACTTCTACTTTTGTCGCACCCGAATGAATGATTTTAGTATTAAATTATATGAAATTAAATTTGTCCTTTATCCATTCGTTTAAACTTTTAGGTCAATTAGTACTTTAATATGGTATCAAAGCAGAGCATGTTGGTTTAGGATGTCCTTTTTTCAAACCTTTGCAACATTGTTTCTTTCCCAATTAATATTGATTTTCACTTGTTGGGTCTTATTCATATTTTAACTTGTTTCACCCATTAGCTTAAACTTTTTAGATCAATTGACGATTTAACAGTTGACACTAAAAATGTTAAAAAAAGTGAATAAAAATTGAAAAGGATCGAGATTCTTCCCAACCAAAAAGCAAGGTTTCCATTGATGGAATACTTAATGTAAGCAATGTCTTAACAACACATCTTTTTGGAATAAAATCTAGTTAGAAAAGGAAATCCAATTAAAGATAAGCTATCCCTTAGTATCATGATATGGGTAAAAGGGAAAGAGGAGGCAAGCTCCCGTGAGCTTAGCAAATATGCATTTGATAGGTTATCTGGATTTTGTTTTTTAAAATTATTTTCAATTAATGTGATCTAAATAGTATAAATTCTAAAAGTAACATTTTTTATTTTTTCAGGTATGCACATTTTGAATTTAAAATTTTAAAATGCAGATTATTTTATAAAAAGATAAAAACATAAATATAGTTTTTTTTATTATTATTTTTATAAATTCAATTTCTTTTGATAAATTAAAATATGTATTATATAATGTATTTAAATATATTATATTACAAAATAAAAAATAAACAAATTTTTTAACCTTAAAATATGTTACTAAATTAGTTAATAATAATTTATATTCAACCTATTTAATTTATAAATATATCATCAAACACATTTTAAACAATTATTTAATTTGAAATCTAATTTCTTTATCAAACACATATATAAAAGACATAAAATACAATCACCGAATTCCTTGTTTTCTAATTTTTGTTTTTAGAATACTTACTAATAATCTCTTGATTTCTCAGTTAAAAGTAACACAGTTTCCTAAAATTACCTTGATGAATATGACATCCAAACTCGTTAAATGTGACAAAATATAGTTATATAGCATGATTGAAAATAAGTGGAAATTATATATTGTGTGTATAATTAACTGCAGAAGAGAGACAAATATAAGGTCATTATATATAAAATTAATGTCATATTCCCTCAAGAGAGCTTTGATTAAATCCCAATTCTGTTCGTTTTGGTCGTTTATTTGGTTATATATATTAATATATATAAAAATATATATATATATATAGTGTATGTCATGTTGGTTGGAACTTTGAATTTGTTAGTTTATGTTTGTCTGTCTTATTATATTGGATTGGATAAACCACATGCGTTTATCAGTCTGTGTCGGATTCTACATTTTGCGAAACAAATTATGATTCATACAATACATATTACACACTGTTTTTGTGGAAAATTGTGGGCTCAAAACGACTCCGTTTGGAGTATTTTTTATTTATTTATTTATTAATTTTTACTATATTATACAACTCACCCTGATATTTGTTTCAATTATTCTAAATGTGAGTTTCACTTTTACTATTAAATATTGGAATTTGTTTTGAAAAATAATTTATTGGAGAAGGGCTAATATGTAAAAATTGAAAGATGTGACATCATTAATGTGCAAAGAATTATTTTAAAAATGAAATAAAATAGTAATAATAATTTAATCTTCTACATTCATGGAGTTACCTTACACCTTCTTTAAGTGATTAGTTAGGTTGTGAAAGTTTTTCTTTGTTGTTATTAGTGGCTTGAGGCTTTCATGGAGAGGACTCAAGCAGTATCATCTCCTTGGAAGTTTCTTCTTTGAATTGTGTGTGTGTTTTTTTTTTTTTTTTTTTTTTTTGTGTTTGATTTGTAGTTTATTCCTGTTATTGTTTTCCTCTTAATTTCTTTAGTTGTATTTGTATTTTGATTGTATCTTGACCTCAGGATGGGAAAATTTCACTTGTTTTATTATAATTTTATATCTTTGCAAAAAATAAATATATACTGTTATAAATAATATCATGTTTATCTTATAATTTTTACCTATTGAGGATGATGTTAAGTTTCATCTTTTAGTTTAATGAAAACTGAAAATACATTTTTTATAGCAAAATTCAAAGTTTTTGTAATCTAACCTTTTTTAAATTGTTATAATTATAACCTATAATTGGATGCACTAATAAAAACAAACAATTGGATTATTGTTAAGAATGATAGTGGGTGTGTTTTGTTTTGGTTTTATTTATTTATTGTAATTACGCACAAAGGTAATTTGTTTGTTAGTGAAGGCCAATCACGGTCAAGCGCGTGGCCCCACATGCTGGACCCATCCATTCCTTCTGGTCACCAATTCGCAGCGCGGGACCAGTTCTCAATTCGAGTTGATTTTTTGCTCAAAAGTTCTGTTACCTATACGTTGACTTACGCGCCATCTTATTCCCGTTGCGCTCACGCGCTAGTGTACTTCATTTTTTCCCAAAACGCTTCCCCCTTCCCCCTCCCCCCAAATAAAACGAAGATTATAATTGGATTGGCATTCATATAATGATCATTAAAAAAAAAAAAAAAAACACACACACAATTCAAAGAAGAAACTTCCAAGGAGATGATACTGCTTGAGTCCTCTCCATGAAAGCCTCAAGCCACTAATAACAACAAAGAAAAACTTTCACAACCTAACTAATCACTTAAAGAAGGTGTAAGGTAACCCCAAGAATGTAGAAGATTAAATTATTATTACTATTTTATTTCATTTTTAAAATAATTCTTTGCACATTAATGATGTCATATCTTTCAATTTTTACATATTAGCCCTTCTCCAATAAATTATTTTTCAAAACAAATTCCAATATTTAATAGTAAAAGTGAAACTCACATTTAGAATAATTGAAACAAATATCAGGGTGAGTTGTATAATATAGTAAAAATTAATAAATAAATAAATAAAAAATACTCCAAACGGAGTCGTTTTTAGCCCACAATTTTCCACAAAAACAGTGTGTAATAAGTATTGTATGAATCATAATTTGTTTCGCAAAATGTAGAATCCGACACAGACTGATAAACGCATGTGGTTTATCCAATCCAATATAATAAGACAGAGAAACATAAACTAACAAACACAAATTTCAACCCCACATGACATACACTATATATATATATATATAAGGATGACCTAAATCTTGAATGGTAGATGCTGTTTTGGACTAGTTTTTGATAACAATAAAGAGGATCATTTGCTATTGTTATCTATACTACATTCTATGCACCATTAATGAGAGTTTAGAGCAACAAGCACAAGCACGAGCACGAGAAGAAGCATATTAGCATAAACACAAGTGAGGAGGAGCGTTGGTGAGAGAATGAAAAGCACTTTTTTACTTCTAATTTAGATATGTTTGCATAAGATTTGATGTTTTTGTTAGTGCTTTTTCAAGGATTTTACATGAAAGTAAGTATTGGGAGCCAAAAGAACCAAACCAAGCAGAAAAAAAAAAGAAAAAAAAAAGAAAGTTAGGTTGGTGCTGCCACGACACTAAAACCTAGGTATATTGAAGTCGTGTGTAGTGCAGTGACATGTGCACTAGCGCCGTGGTGCTGCACTACGACATTAGGGCCAAAATTGTGATTAATTTTGCATTTTTGGTATCTTCTTGGGGAGCTAGCATCCAGTTTTCTATACATTTGAGGGTTGATCAACAACCTCAATCACGAAATTATAGAGACCAAAAGAGTGTTTTAGTCACCAAAGAAAGTAGAGAGTGTGAGAGGAAGCGGTGGAGGCTGTTTGAGATCCCGAGGTAATAATCTAAGGCAATATTGATATAGTCCAATGACGGGGAAGATTTCGAGAGTGGTTTTTATCTATTTTCCTCATTTCTCTTTGTTGTATATGTTTTAATCTTTATGAAAATATGAGTAGCTAAACTCTTTAGTTTTAGACCACTAATGAAGTTAAGTTGATATTTAGTAGTTTCATGGATGATTGTTGAATATTATACTTTTCAATGTTATTATGTTTCACTTTTGTTTATTGACCTTCAATATTTGTTAGGTTGGATGTATTGAGAGATTGTATGTTTAATTGGAACTACAACATTGAATCATTATTAATCTTTCATGAGAACAATTAGATTAATAGTGAAATTTGTTTATGACGTTGCTTACTGCCATGCTATTTAATTTGGTTCCATGAAATTAATAATCGATTAAGTTGCATGAGAAAATATTGTTCTTGATAGAAAATAATTTTGACTTAAGTTTCTAGACCTAGGCAAATTGTTTACACATGATTCCATGAAAACCTAAACATTACTTAATGAAACAAATAATGAATCAACACCCTAGAGCGCTTTTAGTCTCATGGATTTTCAACTTGTTTTTACTTTCCTTTATTGTCTTCAAGATTCAAACTCAAACTCGATTTTGATTCCTTAAATAAAGTTGACTCAATTTTAGAATAGCTAAGCAAATAAACCGTAATTTGATCTTCGCTGTGAACGATACTCGGTATCCTAGATTGTTTCAATATACCATTACTTGACACGTGAGCATGCTCTTCATCAGAGGGCAATGAGGATTATAAGCATGAAGAAATGAGAGTGAGGAGGAGGGGGAGCGTGAGGAAAAATCATAATACGTGAGAGCACTATTGTAATGAATTAGTTGAACACAAGCGGGAGGGCAAGGGAGGGATGAGTGCAAGCATGAGGATGGGGGAGGAAAGAAAGGTAATGTGTGCGAGAGCACTATTGTATTGTATTAGTTGTACACGAGCACGAACACTCAAGATATCCATGAGGCGAGGCGGGGCCAAGGATGGCTTCCCTGTCCCCATCCCTATCCCTACCTCCCATTTCATTACCCATCTCCACGAAATTTTCATTTGACTAACTACTGTTGACAAGTTTTAATTAGATCGTTAAATTTTTCACTATTTTTTTTATGATTAATTTCACACGAATAACATGAATTTAAAGAGAAATTTCTCAAATTTTTTAGTAGAAAGAAATAATTACTTATTAAATTATTCATATATATAATCTAAATTTAAATATATATCATTATCTTAGTCATTAAACAATAAAACTGGAAATGTAATTATATTCATTATCTTATATTTATATAATAATAAGTTTAAAATACTATTTTGGTCCCCATACTTTGAAATTTGTTTAATTTTAATCCCTATATTTTCAATTGTCTAATTTTATTCTCCGTACTTTCAATAAATCTTAAATTTAGTCCCTCAAAGTTAATTGTTACCAAAACCGACTAGATAATAATAATAATTTTCATGCAAGAAAATGAAAATAAATATGAGAGTTTTCAAAATTTATAATAAAAATGCTATAGATAAAAAAAAAAAAAAATCTACAGCAAACTAGCATTAGGGAGTAAATTTTGGTTTTATTGAAAGTACATGAACTAAAATCGGATATTAAAAGTACCTAGATTAAAATTGAACAAACTTCAAAGTATAAGGAACAAAATGTTATTTTAACCTAATAATAATAATAACAATAACATAACAGTAATTATTATAATAAATTAAAAAGAGACAAATGAACGGAGTGAGGACCCAGAACAACGGGGGCAGGGATGGGAAATACATTTACTATTTCATGTCCCTGTTTAGCTTACAGGCAATACATCTCATGTCTCCGTTTTCGAGGGAAAAAAAATGAACATCTCTAACAAGTATGAGAATAAACACAAAGGAAGAGAGGCATAGGTATAGGATGTAAGTGCACTACTACACGGATTATCTTAGTTTTACACTCACTATGTAAATGAATGAATCATTTGTTAAATTTATTAGACGGTATATATAAAAATGGTAAAATTTCCAATTTTTAATAAAAATGAGAAAATGTGATTATTATTCATGTGTGATTTTCTTTTTTCTTAAACGAGATATATTTATTTTCATTATAAGTGTTTTTTAGTTTTAATATTAAACTCTATCTTTGTTTACTATTGGCTACTATCTTTGACTTCCTCAAAAAACATGAACAAATTAAAACAACATGCGTTCATATAAAATTATTGATAATTGAGAGTGACTTCGAATTTTAAAAAATAGCAAAAATAGTTTAAAAAAAAATCATGAAGATTAAAGCTGTCATAATCATATCTTCAAAATTTCACTTTGATTGGTCATCTCTTCAACTTATGAATTTGTTATGATTAAACCATCCAATATTACAAATTGCATGAACTGTCAATAAACTACCAGTGTTATTCCAATCAACCTCCTTCATTTCATTTTATTAAAACATAAAAAGGTTTGAAAAAAAGTAATAACAAAAGTCCATTATTTTGACTTGTAAGAAAAATTAATAACATACTATATAAGTTTAAATTACTATTAACATGTTCATAATATTAGAAGTAATAACTTTTAATAATAATATTTTAAACATGTTTACTAATTTTATACCTACTAAGAAACACAATTATTTTAAAAATAATTAATTTATAAACAATTTTTTATTGCTTCATTCGTGGCCAACTTAAACGTATTTTAACAAATTAAGGTGCTATTTCCTCAATTAAAATGACGGAGTCTCAAATCTTCACTTCGTTTTTAAACTAAAAAAAATCAGATTGGCATAAGAATAAAAATCCCCATCAATATAATACAATTGGATTATCAAATTGGAAGGCAATTTAAAATTAATAATAATAATAATAATAAGAACACATTTATTTATGAAACAACATATTATTAAATTGACCATTGGCCTATTGGGGGTTATTGATAACCTTGTTTGTCAACAAGCTGACGTGTAAACACTATCATTATCCTCCCTCGTTTACTTTCTTTTTTAAGCCATTAGGTTTAATAGCTAATTAAACATACTAAAAAAGTACCAAAAAGATAGAATTATATTTTTCGGAGATCGATTGGTTAAAATTAAAGTAAAAAACAATCCATTTCTATTTAAATTTTCGTAACTAATACCGACACGAAGAAATAGGTAAAATGTTGTAGTAAAATTCAAGGGCTCACTAAGTTATATAAAAAAAAAATTGTAAGCGAATGAATTAATCTAAGGAATATTATTTTAAATGATTAAATTATTAAAAAAAATTACGATAGATTAGATAGACTACTGTGTGTATCTATCATGACATAGATAGTAGTCTATGACAGTCTATCACATGATAGACAGTAAAATTTTGCTAAATATTTTTATTTATTTTCCTATATTGAAAAACAATCCTTACTCTAATTCCATTTTAAACACATTTGAATAGATAGAATTGACTTGCCTTACCTATTAGGTTTAGTCAAAATTTATAAACACAGTATTTTATAAATTAATACACTATCAATTATTTATTTGGTATTTTATTACATGATATTGAGATCTATTACCATTTTACTTTGTAGAACCAATTACACTTTTCGTCCTCTTTTAGTTCTGAGGTTTGAGTTTAATATTTATTTAGTCTCTAAAGTTTCTAAAGCAACACTTTAGTTCCCAAAGTTTAGAAAATAGTTCTAAATGGTTCCTTAGTTAAAGTTGACTTTTAATTAACTGACGAAAAATGACATAAATGGTTGGGTCTGAATGATGTGATTTTTTTTCTTTAAGTTTTAAGTGACCATTTAGAACCATTTTCTAAACTTTTGAGACTAAAATATCGTTTATGAAACTTTAAATATTAAATAGATATCAAGCTTAAATCTTAGAGACCAAAAGTATAATTTATTCTATTTTACATTTTGCTTGATCTTTTTAGTTATTTACTATGAGATAACTAATGAATATGACAACTAAATCACGTCCTCAATTCATAATAATTTATCATTTCATTTTGAGTGAAGAGACAAACAAAATTACGTTAAATCGAAAGGATTAATACAAGACTCGTTAAAAAAGTGGTAAACTAAAAATGGTGACTTCATTTAAGTAAAGGTAAATTTTGTTAGCCCAAAATAAACATGGTTTCAAGCATCTAAAAATCCCTCTTTTTATTATTATTATTAATTCTTCTCTATCAATTAAAATATATTTAAAAAGATGACGTGATAAGTTTTTGACAATTGAAGTGTGAATATGAAAAACAGTATGTAATTCTATGTTAGATACAATTTATTATTATCTTCTTTGTACAAATTACAATGCATCTTTTAATATATTTATAGTATTATAATATATTATTTTACTAACTTGATATTACTAAGTATATGTCAAATAATTTTTTTTTTAAACAATCATTTAAAAGGTAAATTTAAGATAAAGAATCACACGCTTATAATCTTGCAAACCGTTGAGAGTATAAACATAATTTTAAAGGATGAATGGTTTTTTTTTTTTTCTAAATTTTAAGAATAATGGTTTTCGAGATATGATTAATTGGTGTTCTTGGAGGTCATTCATTTATTTTACATATTAAATAGAATTACAAATTAGGATAACTTTGTAGTTAATCATTGAATTTTTTTTTTTTTTTTTTTTGTAATTCACTTTCTTTTTACATATCTTAAACAAGTTTTTTCCTCTCTCCAAATAGAATAATCTTCGTCTCAATAGACAAAAAGAGAAATGTTGGAAGAAGCATGAATGTATGAGATGTCCCTTATACAATATTGCTATTAAAACCATCAACCCAACTTTGTCTCTATCTCTTCCCAAATCAAATCATATCAAATCAAATTCAATTTTCAAATAAATCTAATTTGGTAGCCCAAGTTTGTTGTATAAATATCCTTCTTTTCACACTTTCTGAAGCCAACGTTGCACAAATTTTTTTTGTAATATTTAACATATATTATTTTTGGTATTACTGCTAGTTTTTCTTTTTATTAAATATATATATATATATATATATAAAGGTCAATAGGTAGAATTAAATTATTTGAGTTATACATATAAAAGATAATAAATTTAAGCTAAACTGAGGACAAGCATAAAGTTTTGTAATCAATCCTCCACACTCCATATATTCTTGAATTCAAAAGAATAATAATATTACTAAATCGAACAAATAAAAAAATCAACATAGGTTTCAAACTTAATAATAATATTTTGATTTATAACCTTTTTTTTTTTTTTTTAATTAATCTTCATACCACCATAATCATTTAAATCGAGTATAATTATATATGCAGTGTCATATTATCTCGGTCTCTTTCCAATTTTCATATTTGAAGATAAACCATAAGCATGTCAATGCAAAACCATGGTTAAATTGCTAATCATATTAAATCGTACTGTTTAGCTCTGATCACATCTCATCATGATTGATTTACCATATTAGTTGCACCAAAGAAATATTTGAAAAATAAGGAGTTAATTTCCTTTAAAAAAAGAAAACAAAAAAGTCCATAAAACAAAGATATAAATATAAAGAAACATGAGAAATGTATTGATTATTTGAAAATGGGAAGGTAGGTAATCATTACAAATGTCATGTTTTTATTAACTATTTATTGTTTAAAATTAAAATAATAATAATAATAATAAAATATGGCGCGTGGTTACACACTCGATTGGTGGCGCGTGGTTCTGTTAATTCTGTTAATTTTTAATTTTAATTTTTAAGATGCCATTAACGCAACCTCAAGTTTTTGCAGCCTTCTTCCGATGGTTCGTTCCTCCATTTCAATTTCATCCTTTAATTTCTTCCCTCATTTTTACATTTTCTTTTTCTTTACATCAATTTAAAATCTCATACCTTTTCTCTTATTCTTCATTATCACCACCTTTTCAAAATGCCCTTTCTTTTCGATTTTTGTTCTTAAAAGTTATCTCTGATTCACATTTTTATTTTAAAAAAAGAAAAGAAAAGTTGTTTCTGATTTGTTGCTTACATGTGCGCTGTCTTCCTCTTCCTCTCCATCGATTCAAAATATATATGAACTTCCCCTTTTGATTTCTTCGTCTTCTTCTTTTTGCCATTAATGATGAAATAAAGCTTTGCCCTCTTTTGTTCTGTATATATAAACATGTGAGTTAGTCATCCCAGAGTTTTTTTGGGGGGGATTCCTCTGTTTTTCATCATCCATAGGTAATGGGGTTTCCTTTCTTTGTAGCTTTTTGGTTATTTTGATTCCAAGAATTTGGTTTCTTGGTTTTTTTTTCCTTTTCTTTTTGAGGGGTAAATGGGAGAATGAGATTGGTTTAATTTGATTGAGCATTTTTGTGTTAGGATTCATAAGTGAGAATTGGAATGGGATTCAAGGAACCAACGAACAGAGCTTAGAACAGAGTTTTTTTTTCTTCTTCTTTGGCCAGTTTTTTTTCAATAAAAAAGTGACAATCGTGGACGAAAAATGAGATTTTTCGATCTGGGTTCTTCAGAAAACGAAGAAAAAAGTCTAATTTGGTGATTGGAATTGGAAAGGTGGGAAAAAATCGCCGATTTTGATGTCGGAATCAAACATAGGGCCGCCGCAGGCGGCGGAGACAAGTTTGCCGAGGAAGAAGATGACGAAGCAATTGACTGGAAAAAGGGACGATACTCCATTACATTCTGCCGCGAGAGCCGGAAATCTAACGGCGGCGATGGAAATTCTAACAAATACGGATGAGATGGAATTGAAAGAATTATTAGCAAAGCAGAATCATTCCGGCGAAACAGCTTTATACGTGGCGGCGGAGTACGGATACGTTGATTTAGTGAGAGAAATGTTGAAATATTACGATCTGGCTGATGCCGAGATCAAAGCAAGAAATGGATTTGATGCTTTTCACATTGCAACAAAACAGGGCGATTTGGGTATGTTTTAATTTAATTTCATCTCAAATTTCTTCTTCTTCTTCTTCTTCCATTGAAATCGGACTTAATCAAAGCAGTTCTTTATTGCAGAGATATTGAGAGTTCTAATGGAGGCTCATCCGGAATTATCCATGACAGTCGACATATCGAACACGACGGCATTGCACACGGCGGCGACGCAAGGCCATATCGAGATTGTAGACTTTCTATTGGAAGCCGGTAGCGGATTAGCCACCATTGCTAGAAGCAATGGCAAAACTGCTCTGCATTCTGCTGCTAGAAATGGACATTTGCAAGTGGTTAGAGCGCTTCACGCGAAGGAGCCGATCGTGGCGACAAGGACGGACAAGAAAGGGCAGACGGCGCTGCAAATGGCGGCAAAAGGGCAGAACCTTGAGGTGGTGGAAGAGCTTATCAATGCGGATCCATCCTCTATAAATATGGTTGACAATAAAGGCAACACTGCCCTCCATATTGCTGCAAGGAAGGGCAGAGCTGAGGTATTTCAATGAATGTCCAATCCTTTTTTCTATAATTTTTTAGGTGGTTCGGGTCGAATTCAGATTAAAATTTCATGTTAGCGAACATTGTGAAGTGATAATTGAGATTCATAGCTCATCCCACGAAACAAATATTGAGAAATCAACAATTAAAGAAATTTAGAATGCACAAACAATGGCAAAGTCAGATACAGAAATTTACATGGTTTATTAACAATGTCTTATCAACATTCACGGTTTGACGGAGATATCATTTTGATTATTAGAGAAAAAAACATATAATACAGATTTGGAGATCAATGCCAAAATCAAATAACATAAATATGCTAAATAACAAACACCTAACAAAACTTTTATTAGGAGCAATGATTCACTGTTATTGCTTTGTTCTTTAAAGAAACATTAACATATAATCTTGTTCTTTCCTTTGTATAAGATGAGTTTGAGGACAATAAATTTGGTTATACTTTGTGCAGATTGTTAGAATGCTTCTCAGGCACAACGAAACGAATACGAAGGCAGTGAACCGGTCGGGGGAGACAGCTCTCGACACGGCCGAAAAAACGGGGAACCCGGATATAGCTCTGATTCTAAAAGAGCATGGTGTGCAAAGTGCACAAGCAATCAAACCAGAAGTGAAGAATCCAGCAAGGGAATTGAAGCAAACAGTAAGCGACATAAAACACGAAGTTCATTACCAATTAGAACACACTCGACAAACCCGAAGACGAGTCCAAGGCATAGCGAAACGCCTAAACAAAATGCACGCGGAGGGCCTAAACAATGCCATAAATTCAACAACTGTGGTTGCTGTTCTTATAGCCACTGTGGCATTTGCAGCCATTTTCACAGTCCCTGGTCAATATGTGGATGATCCAGAAGACGTACCGCAAGGTTTTTCCCTCGGCGAAGCGAATATCGCCCCAAAAGCTCCATTTATAATCTTTTTCATCTTTGATTCAATAGCCCTTTTCATATCTCTAGCTGTTGTGGTAGTTCAAACTTCGGTTGTGGTTATAGAAAGCCAAGCCAAGAAGCAGATGATGGCTATTATAAACAAGCTAATGTGGCTTGCTTGCGTGCTCGTTTCTGTCGCGTTCTTGGCACTCTCGTTCGTCGTTGTCGGAGAGCGTGAGAAATGGCTCGCTATCGGCGTAACGCTCATCGGAACGACCATAATGGCTACAACATTGGGGACAATGTGCTATTGGGTAATCAAACATAGAATTGAAGCATCAAATCTAAGGAGCATAAGGAAGTCTTCAATAGGGGGAAGCAGATCAAAATCTTGTTCCCTTTCAGTCATGTCTGATTCTGAGATTCTTAACAATGAGTTCAAGAAAATGTATGCAATTTGAAACTAATTTCCTTTTTTCTTTTTAATAACCCTCAAGAGAGTTTTTGGTTTTTGGCAGACAAATTTTTCTTACACTTTCTTTTTAATGGAGATGATGATTGTACCATCTTCATCTTCTACAAACTGCTCACTGGAATTTCTCACCAACTTATATAAAAGACTTGATTTGTACATATATTATTTTCTTCTCTTTAATGACAGATTTGCTCCTCTACTATATCACTATCTCTAGCTTTATATTTATGAATGCCTTCAAACACTTATGATTCTCAATTTTGTTGATCATGATGAAAAGTGAATTAACCCAATATAAGAAGAATCTTTAATTAGTCTCTAGGTTTCAAAATGTTACATTTTTAAGTCTTATTCGATAACTATTATATTTTTTGTTTTTGTTTTTTAAAATTAAACCTATAGACACTACTTCCACCTATAAATTTCTTTCCTTGTCATCTACTTTTTATCAATGGTTTAAAAAATCAAGCAAAATTTTCAAATTAAGAAAAAAAAACCTTTTAAAAATTTGTTTTTGTTTTTGAAATTTGACTAAGAATTCAACCATTGTACTAAGAAAGATGCAAATCATTGTTTTTTTCAATTTAATTATAAGTTTCAAGATTTACACTTTTAACCTTGATTTTTCATCAAATACTCAATTTCACTCTCAATCTCGACATCAATGTTTATTAATTTAAAATAATCAAGAAGTGAAAACTTAAAATTAATTTTATTAGTGATGGAAAATATGTGAAAATTAAATAGTTTATTATTCTTTTAAATTAATTTATAGACATTAACGCTAACTAAAGATCGAAAGTGCGTATTTAGTAAAAATCAAAGTTGCAAGTGTAAATCTTGAATCTAGAGACCTAATTGAAATAAAATTCAAATAGAATTGTAACATTTTGATACATAGGAACTAAATTGAAATCTAACTCGTAACTAAAAGTATAACATTTTAAAACCTAGGTACACAATCTAGAGACCAAAAATGTATTTTTCTCTAAAACTTATATCAAAACACTTTTTCTCAAGTACAACAAAGCAGGATACAAAGATGTAAACCTTCAATCTGAAGGGACGTATGAATGACTATATGTCAATTACCGTTGAGAACTCAGAATACCATATAAGTCTGTCATAAATAAATATGTAAATGTGTACCACTGCTCTTATCATTGAAATGAAATGAATTTGAATCAATTGTTTTGTGGCTCATTGTGTAGCAACATGTTCTTGTTTCCAAGATCCATTTTTATTTAACTTCTTGCAGCAATTCAAATCATTTTTCAATGTGCTTTCTTAAATCCTTAATCATGTTTTCCATATTCTGTTATCATTTTTTCCATGCTATATTGTGTGTTCTTTTGTCGGAAATAAGTATTTATAAAATTAATAATTTGAAGAAATTTGAAAATCTGTATTTTAATAAATTAAAGTTCATAATATTGGTCTAAATTAAAGTTATTTTGGGTTTCGTTTGTCGTGTTGGTTTGAAGTTCATTCCTCAATGCTATGATGTGAAGCTTCTTGAAGTAATGACTATATGTTTTGGACTTGAAAGTTTTTCATCGCGCAATCTATCAAATGTATTTTAGTTGAATATGATTATTTGTAGGTAGTCGAACTGTTGAATGATGAGACAATTGACATTTTGGTGTTTTTCTTTATTAATGAGGCATTGGCTAAGGGGCAATGAAATGAGAATGTGTTGGCGCACTCGGTATAGCACACAATTTTGAAGTAGCACGAACCTTCAATTTTTCAAACCCCTTATTGTTTTGTAGAGTGGTTTCTTCTAAAAAAAACCAAATTAGAGCTCTTTAAAAAACAATTACAAATAAATGAGACATTTGAAAACCATTTACAAATTTAGGGGTTTTTTTTTTTTTTTTTTTTGTTTTT
>QLSR01000015.1:359371-373614 GCA_031780015.1 Citrullus colocynthis | reverse complement strand
AAAAAAAAAAAAGAAAAAAACAAAGCCCAACAATATCTAGCTACTAACTTAATTGTCCTTGAGGCCCTCCTGCCGAACTTGGACGACTTGTTAACTGAGGAAAATCATTAAGGTCAAAAGGAGAATTGTCATTGGTGTTCACATCATTCAACATCCCCAAAGAATTCAAACTATTCACACTCTGCATGTGGTTTTGGGAAAGGGGACCTCCAGCACTAGGATAAGAATTACTCAACATAGAAATAACCTGTTGAGATCCTGAAGCAAGAACATGTTATCAAAGACAAAATAGCACATAACATTTTCAACTAAAATATAGCATGAATACAGATGTGAGCATAAATACAACAACATAGTAATGAATGCATTTCCATTTTCTGGTCAATATAGCCTCAGAAATAAGATATTTGTAGGATAAATGTAAAAAAGCATATCCACCGAAACATAATGTGCATCACAACATAACAATTAAATCATAAATAGCAAATACATAACACATGAATAACAGTATAGAATAAAATAGTGCTACATAATCACGTAAAATGAGTAAAAAGTTTCCAAGGCTGCACACTACTTTTGCAAAGAAAACAAAATGATTCATTTTAATTACGCTAACATCTAATATGATCTTTTCATCCTTGAGCAAAAGGTGTATAAAAGGGAGGATATGACGTTCTCCCACTAGCTAATGTCTAGTTTGAATTAAATTATTAATGAAATACATAGTCAAACTCCAAGATTGCAGCTCAGTAGCCACAAGATCTCAAAGTACATTTACAAAGAATACCACCATTATTGTAAGACGCATCTAGATATCCATGCAGTGGTCAGAGAACCAAGTACAGAATAAAAATATTACTATGAGATGCTGGACAATGTACATTGATGCAAACATTTGTCCAGAAATTCAAGGGATCATACCTTGTGGAAGCACACCACTCATTAGACGGTTTTGTCCTTGCACAGTTAAGCTTCCAGATCCACTATTTGCACCAAGGTTTAGACGAGAAGCAAGACCAGGTAATGACAATCCTCCACCCGCAGTTATACTCCTTCCTATGTTGCCTCCACTGACCATATTTCCCATTGAACTTGTGATCCGAGGACCTGCATTTCCCAAAATTGGGGATACACCCAATCCTGGAACAGCATTTCGATTACCAATAGCAGCAGAAGTAGACAGAATCCCAGGAATAGAACCGCCAACTGCATTTGTGCTACTACTAAATCCAGGATTTCCAACAACAGTTATACCTCCTCTACTTGCGACTCCTGAATGCCCATGGGAGCTGCCGTGAGACAACTACAGAAGAGAACAAAACAGTTAAAATGGAGTGGAAGCACACAATTACGAGGGTTAGTGAGAGGATAAGATTAGGGTTCCACCTACATTGCTTCTAGATCTCTTAAAAGATGTCATTTTATCAACTACTATAACAAGTCTAATTATGAACATTATGATATGGTATCTGATTTGTAAAGCAACTCTCTCCACCATTTCTTCAACAAACTTATCAGATAGTAAATGTCCATACAACAATTTTTCAAAAAACATGTCATTCAATGATGGATAAATAGCCCAATTCCCTGAATATGAAAGATACCTGAGAAAGAGCAACAGGAAGGTTGTTTGATGCAAAACGCCCACTGGAAAGTGTTCCAGTAGGTTGCTGCACCCCACCAGATGGAACATTATTTATCGTTGAATTTCTTGAAGTTATTGCACTTGATATGTTCTGAATATTGAAGCTTCCATGAATGTTATGCAACCCTCCTCCTCCTGGAAATTGACACCTCTAAGTTTAAAAAATTTGAAAGAAACATAATCTAGGAACATGCACCTACCGGAGTGATGAAAAACAGGGGAGGCTGCACCAGATTGACCAGAAAATGAGGTAGCAAAAGATCGTCCAGTACCATCTGGAAGATTTGATGCTGATCCATTAAGAGATGACTGCAAAGAACAAGAGCTTTAAAAATTTACAAATAATGTTTTCATGTGCACACTTGAATCACAAAATTTTGCAGTAGAATTATAATGAATCAACAAAAAAGGGAGAAGAAGATAAGTCATATGTCAAAAAGAATGAATCATGTCTAACCACCAACTTGTGCAGAAATGCACGAGACTATGTCAAAATAAGTTAACACAACAAAGACACGTGATTATGTAGCTGATTGTTATGAAATTAAGAATGAATCAACCTAGATCAACTAGAAAGTCGGTGAGAATTACGGCAAGGATTGTAATTGAATTTCTACGATTGAAAGAATTACGTTCTTGCATAACCAAAAAAAAAAAAAAAAAAAAATGAACCAATTAAAATTGAAATCCTGACTATTATCAAAAAAAATTAAATAAACTAGGCTTATGATTTCTTAATTTCTGAAAAATCCAAGTTCTTTGAACTGTATGTAATAAGGCAATGACTACCGCAGATAATCAAGTAACGCATGACAGTATACGCAATAAACTTCAAGAAATAACATGCAAATGAACTCAATACACATGTTTCAATGCAATCTTAGACAAAAATGTAGATAGTTGACAGTACATTAAGTAAACCCGACATGGCATGAGGTGAGAGTAAAATAAACTATGCAAATTTCATTCCCTCGTCGAAAACAGCCGTTCCAGTCTTTGAGGAGCCAAAAGATAGAGAAACTATTCGACAAGCTTTATAGCTAATCAAATACCAGCCTGAAAAATAATAGTATAATGTAAGAGTAAGCTCAGAAGTATGATAAAAACACCAAAACTAAACCCAATGCGGCTGCAGAGTCCGTAAAACATGAAAAACGAGTACAAATATATACTTCATACACGTACACTTCTCAGGTCGTTTTTAGAACTGGGTTTGGTTTGGTAATCTCGCAGTCACTCTAGTCTAGGCAGCTTCTAAAAGGGATAATAAAAGTAAAACAAAATTCAAACCTCCATAAGAAAATCAAGGCCTTCAAGTAAACAAACAAGATTTTAAAAGAAACAAGTAATCGAACGGAGAACTGTGGTAGTGTTTCAGAACTGATTCTTTTAAACGAAACGCAGATTACTAAAAGAAATCCTTTGAGAGTAAAACAAGAAACGAAAAGAACTTGAAAGTATATCCAGAAACCCTTGGAACGGCATTGATACATGAAGAAGGAACAGAAGATCGGGAATCGAATTCATGGAAAAACGAAATGAGTAAATCTGGATCAGAAATTAAATCAGAGAGATAGGAAAGGACCTGAAAAGCAGATCGGAGAAACGTCCGGTTCAGAAACAAAGATCGTGGTTGTGTGCCCTAATTGAGAAGAGAGAGGGAAGGAAAAAGTGTGAGAATCGAACTGGTATTATATTTAAAGGATGAAGCAAGAAGGTCGGCATGCGACGGTGGTGGCAGCGGTGAGAAGCTCCGTTGGCCTTCGGCTTTTCTCCCTTTCCGCTTCGTTTTGTGATTGGAGGGTTTTGTGGACCTAAAGGCTAAGGCCTTTCTCGTTACTTCGTTCTTCTTTGGGCCATAATTTGGAAGGCACAACCAAAACTATGGTTAAAGAAAAAAAATTATATAAAACAAATATTAGAAAAAATATTTTTTTTTTCAAAAAATACATTTTTATTTAAACTCTCTCGATAAAAAATAACTGTTTTAAATGGCATAACGGCTAAAAATATTTTTAAATATAACAAAATATTACCATTTATCCATAATTTATCTAATTTATATGTTATTATTGTGGTAAAATTGGTTATAAAGTTAATACTTGTTATTTGGCAAGAATGAATCCTAGTAATGTTGGAATTAATCTTAAATGGGTTCCAAAGTTCTTGCTCACTAACAATAAATAACCTAAGAAATAGGCACCAAAATTTTTGGGTTAAGCTTTCTTTATAGGTGTGATTTAAGAAGCAAATGGTTACATGGACTTCAATTGTCGAATTGGTTCAAATTGGCAGCTACACAAAAAAAGACTTGTTTGAATTCAATAAAGAAAAAAGTTTATTTTGGTAACTTTCATTTATGAATTTTTGAGATAAGCATTTCTATTGATATCTTTGAAAATTATATCTATTTGACCAAGTTTGAATTTGATTTTTTTTCATTCTTATTTGATTTAATGTCATGAAAAGGTATGAGATATTTATTTATTTGACATTTATCTATTGCTTATTACTTGGCTTTTTGATCAATTAGATGTTTTCTCTATTATTGTTTTTCTCTTGAAAAGTTTTGAAGAAAATGATATCGAGTCTTACTTAATATTGTCATTACTGATTAAGATATGTTATTCATATTTTGATTAAAATTGATTAGATTTTTTTAGATACTTAATGGCATGAGTTATTCATATTTTATGGTTCGCATTGTTAACTAAAAAAATTTTTGGAGCATGTTGTTTATCCTTGTTGAGAAATTGATCTTTGAGCATGTTGTTTTTTAAAGTTGTTAAATTCTCATAGGGGGAGTATTTATGAATTCTTTTTAATATTCTTGAATCCTTGAAATTTTTAGTATCATAGTTTGTATTTCAACAATTAGTGTATATGTTATAATATTTGGTATTTGGTATCTAATTGCTTGAACTTTACTTAAATGATTTTATCTCTTTGATCTTTATTGATATTTCTTATTAGAAGAAGAATGCTTGATTTTGAGTTAAAAAGTGTAGTTTTTGCATGGAAAAGATGAACTTTCTAAGTTTTGTAGTGTTCTTCGGATGGCAAACCCCAGGATGTTTATTCTTTCATCCTTGAAGAGCTCAGGGAGTACAAGAAGTACTGAAGAATGATGAGAATCTCTCAAATATTGTTTGTACACACTTCAATCGTGATCTCGTCAAAGGTATCTTTATGCCTAAGATATATGGCAAAACATTAATGAGCGTAGCCCAGGATCTAAGATCACATCTCGCTCTTTACATCACTAGTGCGGAAAGCTTCACTATTGTTAAAATTTGCTTTCAGTTCTGGAAAACGAAATATGATAGCTTGGAATGCTTGATGCAGTTGATCAAAAATATAGGATGGATTGCATCTGCTAGTGATAGTCCTGTTTTTATGGTATCTCTTATTTTACTACGGTATAAGATTATATGGTAATGGAACCCATAAATATATGGGTTTATGATAAACACCATAAGAAGAATCATCAGGAGGAATGATCCACGAATGCCATACATGATTTATTACCCGAGCGGAGTGGCTGTTTTTAGAACAAATACCCTCATGTTTAGCTTCCGCCTATCCCATCGGTCGGAAAAGAGCTCAGTTTCATTGAAAGATGCACACATACATAAATTCATCTCTCCATTTTCTGTGAAAAGGAGTACAAATAGCATAATTTCATTCCAAATGGGGATCCTATTATTCTCGATTTTTTGAGTTTTTTCGTTTCACATTTATGAATTTCCATTTCTTCAACTAGTACCGATGAATGGGAGAAAGACATATATGGATTAGTACAATTATTGGTAGCATCATATTCAGGATTCCAAGGAATACCGTACTGGGTCTGGCTTTTTTTTCGATGACTCCCTGTGCAAACAATAAGTCAGAGTCCTGGGGACGTAAAAGGAGTTCGAGTTCGCTTCATTTCTCATTTTCTTCGCTTCCCAAGATATTTAGGGAAAAGCCCCTTCTTTCAGTACAATAAGGGAGTGCTTTACTTCCTTTCGTTTAGTATTCATAGGGATACCCACAATCGAGACCAGAGACTGAGGTCATATATGACCTTTTAAGGCTACATCTCATGATGTCTTTATTGGAGAACGCTTTGATTCGATTCGCTGTTAGAGACCCTGGGCCTACCTGATAATGTAAGGGGTTTTTTTATCGGCGGGAGACTATATGGTTCTCAATATGCCGCAGAAAAAGCTCTATCCATTATAGTACCTGAATAATTGTGACTATGATATCGAGAAATTCCAAAACACTATTGAAGACTCTTCCTGATATGGGAAGGGGCCTTCCTTTCGCCTCGGGTTGTCTCGCGATCCCTTCTACAGCTTGGCCCGCAGCAGTACCTTGACCAACCCCGAGTCCAATAGAAGCAAGCCCGACGGCCAACCTAGAAGCAATAACGGAAGCGGCAGAAATTAGTGGATTCATGATAAGTTCCTCACACGAAAAGAAAGAAATGGTTAATGATACAATCAACCAATGAATTATAACTTATTATTCCATCACTAAAATTTATCCAACTAAAAACTCCGAATTGAAGTAATAGTATTATTGAATCGTGTAAAAAAAAAAAAGGATTTGATGGATAAGTTAGTCAAAATAATGGATTCTTTTTGGGAGACGGAGTCCATTTATAAGGAGCTAACGCCCCAAGGGACATTGCAAAAAATGAAAAGGGCACTCTTTCACTCTACCTTTCTGTTTTCCTCGATGTACCACTCATGGATTCTCAAACCAAACAAACCTGGGGAGCTGCGAGCCATTACCCAGCCGGCTGATACCATTGGTTTGGATGCGCTTTCTCAGTTATTGAATATTGTCTTTGAAGAGATTTTTTTGCCTCAGTCCGACTGATAGAGTTTAGGAAAGGTCGAGGTCCTATTACTTTCTTCCTTGAAGTCCAGCGTTGGGGTCTGATTGATAAACTCATTAAGTCAGATATTGTAAAGTGTTTTGATAACATAGGGCTCAACATCTCAGTTCTTCAATCTTATTTAGGTGAGGAGAACCGTGCCTTCCTTGATCTTATTTTAGTGTTCTTACGAATAGTAATAATCAACAAAACAGCTAAAAATTTTGCAAACTACACGAAAAGCATACCGCTGCTCCCTCTCCTTTACAGGAGAGCATATCTAATCCTCTCCCCCATGCTAATGAACATCTTTTTGCACCAACTCGATATGAAAATCAATTCTTTTATGCAAATCGAAAAGGGCATAGGCTACATTCGGTATGCTGATGACATGATTTTTGCTATTAAAAGGGGAGGAAATTCTGAGGCAGTATATTACAGGGTTAAACAGCTCCTCAAAAAGACTCTGGAAAACCTAAAACAGGTCGAAACTTCTATAGAACTAATTCGAGGAAGACCCCGCAAAATCCTAGTTTGTCGCTTATTGGGACCTACAAGAAGCTGAGTTTCTTTGCTTTCTTTTGTCACAGTAGTTGGAAAAAGAAAAAGTCAAAGCAGCAGACCAATAGTCCCATTATCCACCTTTAGAGACATTTTTTTAAGAAGGTTCCGTTTAACACATCTTGGCCAAGCAGGAAAAGCTGGAAATAAATGCTTTTTCGGTTGAAGGTGCTCTCTTCTCTACTCCTAGACATAGGAGAGAGGTTCACTCTTCATCCATAGTATCCTCTGCATCTTATGCATCTTCTGTCTCCTCTCTTGGTTTCAGGGAGCCTGTGAGCAGGAGTCCCCCCCCCCTCCCCCCGAAAGTGGCTTTGACGGGAGGAAGTGGGCTTCATTCAATGGAATGCTCTGTTGGTTCAGCTCAAGGGGTCCGATTTTTCGGTTTAGTGTGGAGGGAGGCGCTCTTTGTTGACCTTTTAGGAGACATGTTGTGACATCTTAGCCAGAGAAGAGCAACAGGAGCTATATTCAAGGAAGCTATGGACTGGAATCAGAGATTGGATGGACATCCAAAACGGAGAGGAAAAAAGGAAGCAACTACGCTATATATTTGATATTGCAACTGTGCTAATAAGGGCACATCTGCTTTCTCTGTCTGTGGATTTTGGAGTCGCACTGATCGACAGGAGGAGCTCAAATTAGTAAACAGAAAAGAAGATGCGAAAGCTTTCGCACTTACTCACATACACTCTTTTTATCAGTATTTGGTAGTTGTACTCTATATCAGTCTCATTAGAAAATAATACAGCTCAGCTGGACTAAGCGAGGCTGCCATATCCGAGACCATTATCATTAGTTCCCCTCTCACCAAAGCTTCCGAACTTGCCAAGAAGTGGCCTATTCCTACAGTACAGGTCTCTATCAACTAACTCAAGCCCTAAAGAGAGGTGGGGCAGGACATCGATAGACAATAGACCAAGGAGCGAAAGTCACTCAGTTGCTTGCTAAATCGAAGAGAGCAGAAGGCACCTTGCCTAACATTATAGGAGAAGGGGCTTCGTCGCGTAGCACAGTAGATTGGTTTTGGAACAATACCGAGAAAATCATTGAAAATGCCCTATTATCAACACTCATCTTTTTGCAAAAAGCCGCTCCACAGTGGTAAAGTCTCATCTTGTGTGTTGGCCAAAGTGACAATAGTCACATTGAACACTAGAATATGTTCGAAGATCTCGAAATGATCTTCCAATTCAGGGGAGAATTCGCAAAACTCCGTTTCCATCGAGAATTGAATGGAGTTTTCCCGTATTTCGACCGGAGAATCTAAGAGAGACATTACTGTCGATTGCTATTTTAGGTTTAGCCAGCCTTGTAAGTTATATTCCAGTGGTGTAAGCGGGTGAGCAAGTAAGTTCAAGAAAAGGAAAAGCGTTCTTTTTACTAACTTCCGTTAAACCAAGATATATTGTTCAAGCTTTTTTTGAAACTAGTTCCAATTTTTCCTTTTGCCTTAAGACCTCTCCGCTATTTACAACGAGCCAAGGCAAGGAGCGAACGAACTACTGGATTTAGTATTATTAGAGCATAACTTAGCATAGAAGAGTCAAAGCTTGTTACTCACGGCACACATTCTATATCCACTAAGAACTAAATGCTAGGGGAAGGAGCAAAGCACCACCATTTGTGGCATTCTTGCCTTGGTTGCAATAAAAAAGTTGCCCTTATTTCAATCAACTTGACGTGAAGAATGCCTTTCAACAACATAAGGGAAGCGGGGATCCGTAAGAATCTATTTCTATTCAGCCTCCTCTAACTCCAGGCTGATCTTCCCCTAGGAATCCTAACTTGGTATGCAAGCTCAAGAAAGCGATTTATGGATCTATATGCTTCGATTGGCTAAAGCAGGCACCAAGAGCTAAGAAGGGGGCTTACTTGAAGAAATTTAGCTCGTTTCTCACTGCTTGATTTTGGATAAAGGGTTTCGACTACAGTGGAACCGTGCGGATTCTGACATTTTGTTTGTCGACGTCGTGGTCGTTGCCTCATCCTTCTTTTATAAGTTGATGACAACATTCTCACCGGGAATGATTCTTCTCTTTTATTCGATTTCATCAAGGAGCTTGACAACCAATTTTTCTCTTTCAACCGCTGTATTACTTTCTCGGCATGGAGGTATCTCGCTCCACCTCTGAACTTTGCCTAACCCAAACAAAGTATACTAAAAAATGGAATTCTTATCTCGTTGAGACTGCCCTGCACTACGCCTATATCTCCAGGTGCCAAGCTATCCGCCCCTACTCTTATAAAAAAAAAAAAAAGAAAAGGCAGGCTGCCCTAACGACTGACACTCTACCTCGGGCTTTTGTTCTTGGTCGAAATCTCATTTCCTGGAACGCTAAGAAGTTGCCCCTTACTCACCTCTCTTCAACATCTATAAAAAAGCCTTTCCCCTTTGAATAATAATAAGGTCAAGTCAAGCTTTTTGAAGCAAGCCGGATCGGTTTTTTTATGTCGAAAGCCCTAAAACTAGCTATCTTATTGCAGACAACTAATGCAAGCCTACTCAACAAATCTCATAAGTAAACGCCTGTTCGCATCGCAACTAATAGAAAAAACCACTACGTCACTCAACGACTAGTCTAGTCTAGTAGTGGTTCGGATCTTGACCGGGTCCGAGCTTCCCAAGCTCCATGCTACTGGGGAATTCCGCTTCAGTTTGACCACCTTCTTGATTGACTATATTTAGGTCTTTGGAGTACTTTGGGATTATATTCCTCGCCGACAATTTGTGCTTGTGGGCTAGGGTGAATATTGCAGACCAGCGGATTTGGTGGTCGACAATCGTTCGGACTTGGTAAAGGTTGTCGCAGCACTTGTAGTAGGACATAAGACTTATTGCAATGCCCGCGGACCAATTTACGATGTCTCCGTCGCTGATGTTCGTCAAGCAGGCCACGTGGATTGGCTAGGGTCTTCTTCGGCTAATGATACCTCGATACCAAAGTCTTCGGAGTATTTTTTTGATAGGCGCCTCGAGATGTATGGGAATTCGCTGCTGATAGATCCCGCCCAGTGTCCTCCTCCTTCCCCCGCCGCCTTCCGACCCGCGGGAGTATACAATGACAACTTCCCGGCACTCATACCCGATCGTGAAACTGCCTGTTGAACGTCCGATGGCGCGTTGCTACGACCTGAGCTATGCAACAATGAAATCCCCCTTGATCCTTGCCGGATGTGCTTGACGGTCCCTCATAATACGCTCACTTGCAGACTTCTTACTCCAGCAGTTCCAAGAGTCTCCACTAGTTGAACCCTCGATCAAACTTGCGTTCCCCAGGTGCTATGAAATGGGGGTCTTTCCTTTGCCTATCGTATGTATTGGCTTGGCTTCATGCAGAACCAAGGGGGCATTCTAGGGGGCGCGCGCGTGTAGGAAGGCCGACCAGTACATAAGCTAAAAGACAACGACTACAAGCCAAACCGGAAGCGACTCATTTCAATTCTGGTTGGGATTGTCTATCGATGGGAATCTATAGATCGTAGTAATTCGCCAACCTCTCTAAACTAAAATACGATACACTTTTACTTCATGGCACAACAAAAAAGAAAGAAAGAGCTCGCTCGGTGGGCCTTCCTACGCTGACAAATGCCTCCGTTCCTTTCTCTTCTCTTCAGTCTACAACAAACAAGTGGGAGAGGCAGGATTCGAACCTACATAGAAAAACTTCAACAGATTTACAGTCTATCGCTTTTGACTGCTTGGCCACTCTCCCCTTCCCGGGCCGAGGCCTCCCTCAATGGGTTCTAAGAAGGAGGGCGGCGCCCTGAATCAATCAATAAGCTTTTTGATTTGATTGAAGGGAAAAATAACTATTTATTAGCTTAGCTAGCATTCCGGGAGAACCGAGTAATTTAGTAAGTTCATAACAATCTTTGTAAAGCAAGGGGCAAAGCTTTTACAACAGCTTCCCTCTTCGTCACTTCTGGCTAAGCATCTTTCGGCGGAGGCGACTAGTTGCTTCTGGCGAAGCTGCGAGTTCATGAGCAAGTGAATGAACTCGCCATGTTCCTAAAAGGAGTGACCCTCTTTGTTTTATTCCCTTCCCCTATCCTTTCAAAGTCCATAGGTTGGGCGCTCCCTCTTGACTAATAGTTTCGAAATGTTCTTCTGCTGAGCGAAGTTGCGAGCCTACCCTTCTCAAGCCTACTTAAAAATCGCTTACGCTTACCAAGCCTAGTCTACAAAAAGAGGGCTACAACAAGCAAGCTTTCCCCCTTTGTTTGTTGTGGGTCGCGCCTCACCGCAGGCATTGAATGAATGAAATGAGTGGAGATCTTCCTTCCCCCTTGTTAATTACCAAGAACTTTGTTGCCACTAGTGGCGAAGAAAATTTCGACCATCCCACCCAAAAACAACTCGGAGCCTAAACACTACATCCATCGAGACTACTAAATTGTCACCCCTTTTTTTCCCATTCATTCCCAGTGGATCCTTCTTCTCCCTAAGAATTGAACGAAACGAGAACCCCCTTTTTTTTCCCATTCATTCCCAGTGGATCCTTCTTCTCCCTAAGAATTGAACGAAACGAACCAGACAAATTCCTTTCGGCGGCAGGAAGATACTACTTCAGTCTTCCCATTCATTCCATTGCATTCCCAACAACTTTCTTCTTTTGATGTCCCACGATTCTTCTCATTTAGAAACTAATGAGAAGGACAGGGGTCGCTAGGTCAGAAAAGCGATAACTCAAAATTCTTCCTAAGTAGGATTTGAACCCATGACTAGTCAGTTAACAACCGACCGCTCTACCACTAAGCTACTAAGGAACAACAGACTTAAGGAAGCCCACTCTCGTTCTTTGGACCAAAAAGGGTGAGTCACTCTTCCCTCTTTCGGGGTTACCTACTTGAGGGCTTATAAATGGCTTTGGCACAAAGAACCTCTCCAACAATATGAGAAGTTTCTTCCTCTTTTGTAAAAAAAAGAAGAAAGTCCACCGGGAGACAATCATACATAAACCGATCTACCGTAGTTGTTCTTGGCCGCCCCATTGTTGTGTAGTTTAGTTGAATTTGACATCTGGTACAATCCGCTTGTTCAATTATTGATATCTCTCAACTTGTTGTTGAAGTCACCCATGCGCTTGAACGACCTTTAATGGAATGGGTACTTGAGACCACCTCACCCTAAACAGACACTGGTGGAATCAACCCTAAGGCACCCCTTTACTGATTGGCACATTCCAACCCGTAAGTCTAAGGATTCCTCATCATCTTATCTGACGTGCTGGCTATCTTTTCCTTCCTCCCATCCAGGGTGGCTTACTTTATAGCGTCTTTACAATCGTGTGTAATATAATAGTAATACAATGTCTACGGTTCCAATCCTTGTGAGCGTGAAAGTCTGCGAAGTTAAGAGTAGTTCATATTAGTCCACAAAATTTCTTTTATGGAGGTCTCATTCGGTCCAACAATGAGGAGTTGGTGCATTGCAGCAGGTTCGAGCCTTGAGGAAGCACTCTGCGGGGTAGGTCCAGAGGAACGAGGAAGGCGAAAAGAGGGGACTGCGCGCTTTTCCTTTTCTCCCTATCTTCTTAGCGGAAAGATGTACTACTTGCTTACCCAAGCACTTGGGGTCTTTATGGGTTCGGTAAGATGAGTACTTAAAAGTCAGGGCTCGCCTAGTGGGAAGTAGTGAGTCCCGTCTCCCCCCCCCCCTCGAATGAAGAAGTAGTGGGACGCGTATGTGCCTTTATTTAGATTCTTTCTCTTTTTGAATGATTGAGACGAGAGGGGAGAATCTTTCAAAAAAATTTCTCTGGCAAAAACGAAATTCATCAAAGAGATAAAAAAGAAAAAAAAGAAAGGGAAATTTTGGGGCCGAAAAAGCTCATCGATTCTTCCCTTCATTCCTTTTCTCTTGGACATCTCACTTGGAATGCTATGCATTCTTTTCGATCTTGTACTGACGCTGAATACCGACTCAATCTTGATGAAAAAAGTAAAAACGTGCGCAACTACATCAAAAAACTTTGATGGTATACAAGAGATCATCTCAACCTTCTAAAGTATATATATTCACCGATAGGCGCTAGTTTATATGGAATTTCGGGGCTAAATCCCGATACGAGAAAATTAGGCCTACTGGAAATGGCACTGAGACAGGCGCTTCTTCTGCGAGATTTATCCTTATAGAAAAAGAAAGGTCAAACCGTGATTGACGCTTAGCATTCGAGGGTGGGCGAGGCATAAGCCTTTAAGCAGCTGCTCTGATAACTTGTAGAAATACAAGTTATTATAGTCACTATTTGAATTAATTAGAGTAACTTTAGAGTTAAACACATGATTTTGGTAGTTGAATTATGTAAAATGTATCACCATGTGTTGGCATTATTTACAAAAGAAAATACCTGAAAAATTATGAGCTTTTTTGTTCTTAACGCAGGATTAAGAAGAAAAGAAGCACGAATAACCTAAGTACTAGAGACGAAGCTGCTGCGAGAACAAATGGAAACCCATGTGTCGAGGCTATGCGTTGAGAACATGTGTTGAGAAAAAGTAGATACAGACGCCTGAGCAAAAGTTGTCATGTCATTATGCAAAAGGATAACACGTTATCAGATCATGGCAAAACCAATGGGCCGACAATGTGAAAAGTCTACTCAGCGGGGTAGGAAATTTAATGCAAAGGTGTCAGGTCATCATGAGTTTCAACTTTTTAACGCCTATAAATAGCCCAAAGCTTCTCCAATTGAAAAAAAAAGAGAAGGAGAAAAAGAGAGAGAGAAACGAGTGCAAGAGGCGAAAGCTCTGCACAAATCCTCCTTCACCATAACTAGCCTCCAATTTCGAGCTCTTCTGAGAGAAGGATTCTGAGAACTATAAGAGCTTATACTTGGGCTTTTATAGGAAAACTTGCTTAATTATGATCATACTTGAGTAATTCTCGACGCATCTTTGTACAGAAATCATCATATCTATTTTTGTGCAACAAGCTAAGAAATTCAATCTAAATCGAAAATAGAAATCCAACAACATGCTCCTAAAATCCCCTTTAAAACTAGGGGGACTCTTGCTCCTGTCATTGAGACTTGCTTTATCACAGGATTGAATCTGTCTAGACTTGATTTGATGCGGCGCGAGGAGTTAACGACCGGACGTGCTGCAACCTAGGGATCACCAGGCAACTCTTTCGCTCTATAGGGATTTGGGGGGGGGGGGGGG
>QLSR01000015.1:336094-355599 GCA_031780015.1 Citrullus colocynthis | reverse complement strand
ATTTTTTTTTTTTTTTTTTTTTTTTTTTTGTAGATTGAGATGGATTGATCTTTGCTATCGTGCACCTTCCAACTACCAGTTGATGTTGCGGCAGTGCCTAATATGAGGTTGCTTCTGCCTCAAATAGCTTTGAGGTTCTCATCGATCGATTACAGAGGTTGAAACCACTGAACTTGCTTATGCTCTCGAGTGCTCTTTCTATAAAAAAGATTGAGTAGGAAAAATGTCGAATTGGCTTCAATCGAGATTACCTCGGCTTCTTAGGCATATGAGAAACCAGCCTCAAAAAACACCGGATCCCGAGAAGAGTTGAAGATGGTGCAAGATTGAATTCTCTTACCTTACTTCGAATGGAAGCTTAGCTCGCCTCACTTGCTTTCTTTACTGCATAAGGGCATAAACGAAGTCAACAGATTTCCTTCTAACTAGCGGCTGAGAGTAAACAAGCTACCTTCATTCAACAGATTTGTGGTTGAGTCAATAACATGCTCTGGGTTGGGAATCTTTGCTCTTCTCACGCTAAAGCTTGGGGCAGTACACCATAAGCAGGTCTAGACTTGAGAGATAGTCAAACCCTTGGAAACTTAGCCTTTCAGCGAGTGTGGTGTGGGATCAAGCCCTTCTAATAGTATATTAACCCTCAGCATCTAATGAGAAGAACTTTCGTGATTGAAGACATAGACAAAAATAGATTTCTAGATAGGAAATACGCAATTAATTGCTTTAATGATGACCTTGATTCGCCCTGAGAGCTGACTTCCTTGACCTTTATTCTAGGCGAACTGCTAATGTGGTTGTGGCCCCTTGGTAAGCTAAAGGGGAGCTTTCAACTGATGGAGAAACGTACTTTTCTTTATTCATCTCTATTGGTATTGGAAAGTGTTCTGTCTACCGCATCCCCGTAAGTGAGTAGGTCCTATCGGCTTGACCTCTTTTCGTCGGTAAATCATCACTCTTTGTCGTCTGTAAAAAAAATCCATATACCACCAGGAATGGTCGAAGTGCTTCCTGAAACAAGCTTTTCTTTTTGTTACTTCGAAAGTAGCTGTTTCAGCTTCAGCCACTCGAATTTTCGATATTCCTTTTTCTTTCTCATCAAACGAATGACATCTTCTTTTGGAAATCCTAGCTATTCTTAGCATGATATTGGGGAATCTCATTGCTATTACTCAAACAAGCATGAAACGTATGCTTGCGTATTCGTCCATCGGTCAAATCGGATGTGTAATTATTGGAACAATTGTTGGAGACTCAAATGGTGGATATGCAAGCATGATAACTTATATGTTGTTCTATATCGCCATGAATCTAGGAACTTTTGCTCGCATTGTATCATTTGGTCTACGTACCGGAACTGATAACATTCAAGATTATGTAGGATTATACACAAAAGATCCTCTTTTGGCTCTCTCTTTAGCCCTATGTCTCTTATCCTTAGGAGGTCTTCCTCCACTAGCAGGTTTTTTCGGAAAACTTGATTTATTCCTATGTGGATGGCAGGCAGGCCTATATTTCTTGGTTTCAATAGGACTCCTTACAAGCGTTGTTTCTATCTACTATTATCTAAAAATAATCAAGTTATTAATGACTGGACGAAACCAAGAAATAACCACTCACGTGCGAAATTATAGAAGATCTCCTTTAAGATCAAACAATTCCATCAAATTGAGTATGATTGTATGTGTGATAGCATCTACTATACCAAGAATATCAATGAACCCAATTATTCTCGAACTCTCTGCCAAGCTTCACCCAGCCCGCATTTCCTTTTGAAGGGGGCCAAAGAAATGTCTCCACCAGTTGCCAACAGTCTTTCTTCGGAATGGGAAGCTATTGAGTCACCTTAGAGCAAGATCGACTAAGGGAAAGAACTCCGGCTTATGTTCGCTTTGAGTAAAGAATCTTATCTGAGGAATGCCCGCAGCTTTCTCTTGCTTGGCAAACTCAAAAGAAGAATTAAAGCCTTGATCACGGATCAAGATGCAAAAACAAAATGACAAATAGAAGAAGCGGCCAACCAAGCGTATAAACCCTTTTCTTTTGATCCAACAAAAGTGGATAGGACTAAAGAATAGCAGCAAATCTCAAAGCAGGAACTCCTTCTTGAGTTTTCCAAGATCAGCTGGGCAGATGAGGTCTTTGCTTTTCCTGTTAGAGAATGAGTTGTTAGCCTTACTGAATGCGCTGAACATCTATCATTCTATAGTCAGAATGTGGGCTCTCCCGCTAATGGTGGTTTAGTTGTAGTAAGGGTGGTAAGATTAAGATTAGGAGATTGATTGAGTGAAGTAGGGTTCGATGAAATATTAAATAGAAGTAGGACATCCTTTATAAAGATAAAGGAAAGTACGACAGCCAATCTAAAGTAAAGTATGCCAGAACTCGTAGCCTTGTTGAAAGAGTCCTCTTTCTTGTGTTTCTTCTCCCCTAATCTGTCTCGTCTCGAAAAAACCAATTTCTGCTTTTCTCTTCCGGCTCTGAAAGAAGAGGACTGGTTCCTACTCCCTGAAATGCGCCTACTCCCCGTTTCTTCTTAAATTCGTAGGTCGTGGAATAATAGAGAAAGAAGGGACCCTACCAAGACTTTGGGTTCGACTAAAGCTTCCGGGCTCGGGTACCCCCCAAATAGATTGAATCTTGATGAGTCGAAATTGCGTTTTTTGGTCGGATCGAGAGAACTTTCCCGATAATTGCCAGTGATACCCGTAGTTTTGGTGCTTTAAAGAAAGCCTCTAGGAACAATACGTCTTTCCACCAAGAAGATAGGGAGAAAAGGAAAAGCGCGCAGTCTTCCGAACAATCTAATGATATACACTTGTGATGTCAGAGAAGAGTCCAGAAGAGGAAAGGCAGCTGATTCTTCGAACATTTTCTGTTGGATTCTAATGGGATGAGGATGAAAATAGGAATTCGAAAGATCGTAGAGAGATGGTCGAGCAAGAAGCAGGCAGGCATAGGTAGCCGATAACAGCAATCGACCATCTTGAGCAGCAAGAGAAAGCAGGACCAACTACGATCAAGGAAGAGAAAGCGAGAGTAGGTAGTTCCTTTTGAGGGAGCCCCATGCGATGCGTATATATCAAGAGGACTACGGGTGCTCGTCCTCCACTAAAAGCTTTGAAGCCCAAACTTTTTTTAGTATTCTAAGTCAATCAACTATATATCCTCCTTGCATGTTGGTATGGTACAAATCGATTAGGAATGAGCGTAGCGCAGTAGCTGTTATTCTTATGGTCTGTATAGCTGCATCAGTAGAGTAGTGATCTTTCTCACAACCGTCTATCCATCTTCTTAGTTTAGTTTTCCTATTATATGTCTAACTATCTGTCGCATTATGTTACTGTCTAAACATAGAGTGGAAGTTAATTTTGAGAAGGTGAAAGCAATTAGAAAGTGTCCTATACCTAAGATGCTAGTGAGATCAGGAGCTTTCATGGACTAAGTGGTATCTATAGGCTGCAATGCTTAATGAGCTTTTAAAGAAAAATGTAAAATTTGAGTGAGGACAAGCACAAGAACATGCTTTCAACGATTTAAAAGATAAGCTATGTAATGGGCCTTTACTTGTCTTGCCTAATTTCGAACTAACATTTGAAATTGGGTGTAATGCTAGTGGAATAGGGATTGGAGTTGTTTTAATGTAGGATCAAGATCCTTGATGTACTTCAGTGAGAAGTTGAATGGAGCACCTTGAAATATCCTACATATGACAATGAGCTTTATGCCTTGGTGAGAGCACTGCAACACATAGCAACACTACTTGTGGCTAAAGGAGTTTGTAATTCATACTAACTACCAAAGCTTACAACACTTGAAAGGTCAATACAAGCTGAACCAAAGACATGCATAATGGTTAGAGTTCATTGAAAATTTTCCCTATGTGATAGGGTACAAGAAAGGTAGGAAAAATATAGTTTCTAATGTGCTATCTAGGAGGTATGTTTTGCTAAACACACTTCATACTAGGTTGCTTGGTTTTGAACACATCAAGATATTGTATTCATAAGACACATATTTTGAACCTATTGTTGAAAATCTCATACAAAAACATGTCGTGCCTGATTATATGACGTTTGATGGTTTTTGTTTAGGAAAAATAAGTTTTTCACTCCCACTTATTCTATTGGTGAGTTTTTAGTAAAAGAAGCGCCTGGAGAGGTTTAGTGAGACATTTTGGGATAGCTAAGTCACATGACATTATATGATGTTTGAGATTTAGGGTTTTCTTGAATAAAAATTCTCTAGTAGATGACAAAGCCTCATCATCATTCTTTTGCAACTCATGAATCAGGGTTGCATGCCAAGAACATTTAGGTAAGTCAAATCATCTTACTTGTAGAATATTCGAACTTGGAGTAAGAAACTTTTTCTCCTTATCTCTTGGTCATCGATGAAAAGATAATCCAATTCAAATTCTTCCCTTTGATTTACATCAATTGACTTGGAGGTTTGGGAATTTGTTATTCAGGGTTCATCGAAGGATCCCTAATTTTACAAATTTCTAAGATTTTCATATCATTTCCCTAGTTTTTGCATGAACTTGTTCTTCTTTTTCTTTAGCAATTAGACTCTCCAACTCTCCTATTGTAAACAATTTTTACTTGGTGTTTTCCCTATTGTAACACTATAAATATGAGTTGTGTAAACCTTTGGAAAGACATCTTTCATAAGTGAGAATACAATTGTTCTCTATTTTACTCTCTCCGTATCTTTGTGTTCTTATTGTTCTTCTTTGGTGTTCTTATTGTTCTTGTTAATATTCTAGTTTCACAACAATTTCAAGGATACTTGACAAATTGTGCTGGTCTTTGTTAATGTTAATATTGTTAGTTGAATGAACAACATTTTCAATTTAGCCATCAACTCTTTTAAAATGTAATTGTGCAATTTTATTGTTATATTATTGTTTTAAATATAACAACGGTGTTTAATTTTGAAAATAAGTTATTTTAGAAAAAAAAAATTTGAGGTATTTAACAATCACTCAAAATAGCTTTTCAAATAAAAAAGGATTTTTTTTTAAATGTTTTTTCTCTAGTCAATCCAAATAGACTCATAGAAAGTCTTTGCTTAGGATTGGGTATTCTCAAATATGTTGTTGTACTAACAAAGTCACGATTTTCTAGAAAAAAAAAAAAAGAAAAAAAGAGAGAAACTGAAAATAATTATAATAACATTGTGTGCAAATACCTTATTGGAATACGTTGAATAGTGTTCCTAACTATTGGGTTTAGTAGTCTATTTTTCCATATCTTGTCTAGAAGTTTAGAATTCACAGCAAACACAAAGAATAAATGAAGACCCAAAACACATTACGCTAACACTATACCATATTTTTTCAACTTAAAGCTAAAATTTACATCATAAATTGAGATGTAGAAGGGAAGGAGGTGAAGCTAAAGCAACATACCCACAAAGTAAAATCTCCAGAAAATTCTATTTGGAGATTTTTTTTTTAAACTCTCATTTGAAATTTGTGGATAGATGTACTATATTAGAATATTTGTTGTGAAAAATGATTTTTGCCGTTTACTCTTTAAATTTTGGTAAAACAAAACCGATGTGTGTAAATCAATAAATCTACATGAAAATAATTGGTATTTTTTTAAAGAAGAAAATAATTGGTATTAATAGATTAAATAAATGTTCCCTAATAAATATTAAACCGTATAAAAGACGTAAAGATAAAGAAGAAGAAAAAAAGAACATTTATGAAGACATATTGGGTGCCGCAACTATCGGCAGCTGGCAAAAGTCGTCGATTATTTATTTATTTATTTATTTATTTATTTATTTTTGTAAGCGTTGAAAATTTGTGAGTTCTAAGAATAAACGGAGGTCTTATTCAACTGCCAAACGGAAACAGATGGCGCACGAGAAGCCGCGACCAATTGTTTTCTCTTGAAATCGCAATCACTAATATAGGCAGCAAATAAACGCGTCACTATTTTTTTTTTTCTTTTTAAAAATAAAACTTTGGAATTTAAAAATTTATATTTCAAATTTGTTCAATTTCTATGTAATTTTAATTTTTTTTAGCCTCTATGTTTTAATAAGTTTTAAATTTAGTAAAAAACTTGTGTTGTCTTTTAGCATTTCTTCCTTAAATTTTAAATACATATTCATTAATTGTATTTTTATTTTCATGAAAACTACTGTTATTATTATTTAACTAATTTTCGTTCAAATTTACTTCAACATATTAAAATTACGATTTATTAAAAGTACATAAACTAAACTAAAATTGGACAATTAAAAATATAGAAACTAAAATTGATTAAACTTCTAACTATAAGGACCAAAATTGTATTTTAACCTTCATTTTTGGTACTACGTTTTTTAATATTTTTTTCGTTCATTTATTTTAAACACGTTTAAAAAGTGACTACTTTTGTCTATTTATTTTCATTTTTAGGGGACTAAAAACACTTTATATTTAGGGTTTTTATGGAGTCAAAGCCCCCTATCAAATCAAACCAAAAAGTACATAAAAAGATGTATACGAACGAGATATACAACATCGAGAAGAAGAAAAATGATTGACTGTGAACTTTTGGACATTTGGCGAACAATCTCAACTATGTCGAAGAAGAAAAAAGTGGGAGAAATTTTTCTCATGTCACTTCCAACTACAAAATTTATGACCATTTATAGAAAGAAGAAAAGCAATTAACCAATTCCTAAAAATAAAATAAAGGAGCCAAATAAAAATATAACTACAAACACAAAAGAGATATTATTTCTAGATTTCATGTAAAATCTGATGGAAAAAAGAACTAGGAGTTTAGGTTCTACCCCTAATTTTCTTAGGATTATAGTCTAATCGGTTAGAGCACCACCATGTTGTCGTCATCGTCATCAATCACTTATGTTGATGTAAGAAACAACCTTCCAATTCAACCTCAAATAAAAAGTAACAAGTATTGTCAACAGAATAGTTGAACTAGTATAAAACTTGTATTGATGATTTCGAGGTTAAAGACTTAATTCTCTTGACTCCACATATTGTCTCAAAAAAGAATAATAAAATATCTTTGCACGTTGAGCTCTATTTGAATCAGTGAGTTATATATATATATATATATATATATATATATATATTTCATGTCAAAATGGATCCTTTAATTGATTTTTATGTGTATATTGTGGGTGGCCTTTAGGGGTCCTTTTTTTATAAAGATTATCCTTGTCTTTATTTATGTCTCGGATTGGAACAAATTACCATAATTCGTCTCCGCCTACAGATCAGGCGACATTTTTCACAAATTTTCCGAATGGAGACCCTTATTTTCATATTTGTCATTCCTTACCTTAATTCTGAATCTACTTATTGGAAGAAAATAAGTTTCTTTAAATTTTCTATTTCGAATTGTATCCCTCCAAAAAAAGAATATTGTCCGTGAAAAGACTACTTCACCTAATCCTTTATTTCGTAGTCTCTAAATTATACGCCCTTTGGTTCTAGTTGAATCGTAACAACTTATTAAAAGTTTGACTCTCTATGACCTAGTATATGGATAAAACTATGTCGAATCCTTCCTGAAACGTAACCTAGAATTGGATCATCATTATCTAAACAAACCCAAAACATACCATTGGTAAGTGATTCAATAATTAAACCTTCAAAACTCCTTTTTTGTTCTTTCATTCCAGATGAAACATCTTTCAAAGTATCAACTAATGAAGGGGGAGTGGTATTAGAAACCTACCTCTTCTCATTTTTTTTTTTTTTTTTTTTTTACAAATAGGGAAGTTCTGTGTATAATTCGAATATATATATATATATATATATATATATATATATATCCAGAAAGCAGCTAGTTGGAGAGGATTCTTAGAATAATTCTAACAAACACACACTTTAGTTGATAGACCTTTAGATGATCCAGCTAAATTTATTTAGCTTAGTTTGTTTTAATACACATTTATTTAAACATGTTTGAATTTCTCATTTGTACAAGTACAATCGATAAATTAATTTTTCGCCAAAGCGAGCATAACTCAATTGACATTCGAGTGTGTTAGTAACTATGAGGTCTCTGGTTGAGACAGACTTTCAATGGTGTAGCGATGATTTATAATGTTGCAGCGACTCAAATATTTGTTCTAGGTCACCTCATACCATTTCGGATCCTAATTTATATTTGAAATTCTAAGTGGGTATTTGGGGCTTTAAGCTGGCTTGATTATAATAATCTGGGTAGGAAATAGCAAATACTGTATCAAACAAAAATTTCAAACATTATTACTATAGTTAATTGTAGATGAGTGGATTATACTAGCCACACAATTTCTTTGAAAATTAGATGAAAAGTTTGTTTTCAACCAAAATTTTGTCCAACCCATTCAATCAAGCTTGTAAATTTCTAATCTAACCTACCTTAACTTTTAATAAAATATATCATATGTATGGCACTATCCAAAATTTCCTTTTCAAAATTTTCTTTACTGGTTTTTGGGTTTTCCTCTCTCTTGGGTTCAAAGTGTGGCAAACAAATTATTAAAATTTGTTCTCAAGTTTTTTTTTTTTTTTTTTTTTTTTTCTCTCTAGTTAAGTTGCAATAACCATTACTTGGTGTTGTTCTTACTTCTCACTATTTTTTTCTTCATACTTCTTTAACTACTTTAACCAAATAATCAAATCCAATTACCCTTCTTTTTGTCTATATAGTGTATTTTTTTTATAAAAATTATTATTATTATATAACCAATTTCGATAGAAATGGTATTAAAAACAACAAATTTAAGATTTATTGAGAGTGGCGAGCATTTTAACCTTATGCTTTTTGAATCACAAATTATTTCTTAACTTATGAAAGAATTATTGTGCTTTTTTTAATCACTGTGCTTTGGATTTACTAGATTATTTTAGCTCTTTGAATTAACGTATTATAGTTCAACTAGCATAAAACTTATAATTTCAACTTTGAAAATAGATGCTTGAAGATATTTTTTACGGCAAATCAAATCTAACAATATCTCTATAATATCTAATAAAATCTAATAGAACTACGTAGATTGTTTATAGTATTTTTGTCTGGCACATATTACCCTCACTGTTTTTGGCACCTGTTAGCTTCCATCAAACACCTCTTCTTCTCCAAACTAATACGTCCTTGTTGCATAATTAATTTTTATATATTTTAATAAGCTATGCTTTAAGTGACTATTTACCTAATTTGATTTATATGTTTGAGATTCGTTAGTGTTTTTTTTAGTATATATTAGGGCTAGGAGAATTCAAATCACAAATAATCTCTTGATCGCTAGTACATCTATATGTTCATTAAGTTCTGTTTGCTTTGTTCAATGTTAGTATGACAATATATAGAAACATTGTTTTATTAATTATACATTATATTGTGAATTTGATTGAGCAAAAATCATGTATTAAAGAGTGGATTAAATTTTAAAAGAATTACAAGCTTCAAGCTTTGCTCTTTTTTTCCCTCCACTATAAGAAAAAAGAAACCATTACTATAAATTAACAAAGCATTTATACATTATATTCTCTATAAATTCCTTTCTTAAAGAGACGTAAGTTTTACACTTCAAATAAAGATATTGCAAACCAAGCAATAAAGGAAGTTCAAACGTGTTTGGTAGTAGAAAGGAAAAAGCATAGTCATGAAAATTAATATAATTTATTTTAAAACATTTATGTGTGAGACCTAGTGGCTGGTGCTAACTTACTCCAACTTTGCCATGAAGTATTTTAATATTTTTTTTGGAAGCTCTTGAAAGAAATGAAGACATACTTAAATGAAATTTCTATGTTTTGGTGATGCTTTTTGTTCAAAATAGTGCAGCGGTTTCACGTAAAATTTTAATCTAGTCAATTACAAAGAAAATTCATGATCTTGCATATCATGTTTTCGTTTCAATCTCTAAGAGATTTAGATTTTGAAGATTGCCCATCATAGGTGACATCGGCTATTTAATAGACTTTCACACTTCTTAGTTTATCCCTTTCTTCTTCTTCTTCTTCTTTTTTTTTTTTTTTAATATGTGTACTTATATAGATCTAATTGATCAACTCTACTAGGACTTTTAAAAATATTTATCGAATGTCATAAATCAAATAAAAATCGATTTTTGGAGATAAACATGTTACTTTTGAAATCTCAATAACCAAATGTAAATTACGTTCTATAACTAAAATGATTAGTTTCTAAAATTCAAAAAAAAAAAAAAACATAAACTAAATTTAAATTCAAATAACTAAAATGTATTTTACTAATGTGTGTGTATATATATATATATATATATAATTGGTGATTTGAATACTGGTTGAGATTCTTCGTAAAGTATAGTATTATAATTGAAGCTAATAAATTATTGTTAATTTAAGCTTGCCTTAGTGATAAATAATTAATTGTCAAAATGAGCCAAGCCAACTAACATACAAATGCATTTGCAATCAAGAGGCATGTGGTTTGATTCCTCTTGTCCTTATTGTATTAAAAAAAAATTATTATAAAGATCGATGGTTTGATCCTATTATTGTTGAACTTGAAACAAACATTAATAAATTATTTAAAAATTAAAAAAATAGTAAATAAAGTAAAGTTTTCCGTTTAGATTTTCAACAAAATTCTTAAAGGCGTTAGGTAAATTTAAAAATTTACTACATTATTTAAAAGGAATAATAGAAAAATTATAATGAACAAAGAGGCCACACATAAATATTAAAAAAAAAAATTAAAAAAGATGGCTACCGGCTACCCACCGCTGCTAAGAAGCAAGAACGTGAAAAATATTGCAAATAAATTACGAATAAACTTGTATTATTATTTATTATTATTATTATTATTTATTTTAACGAACAACAAGCAAATTAAAAAGTGAAAAGCGTATTTATATATACCCGGGACCAAATAATAATAATAATAATAATAATAATAATAATAACAACAATAACTAACGTCAATAACAGTTTATAATTTTAATGAAACTTTTAAACTTAGTCAAATCTACATTTAAGTAGAAAAAAATAGTGGTTAATTAGTTGATTTTTTTATATTTAAATATTATTTTGGTGCTTGTACTATTAGTAGCTTTGTTTTATTTTTTTTCTATAAATTTTTAGTTTATTTTGATTTTTATACTTTTAAAATGTTGGTTCATATTATACCTTTAATTCTTATTCATTTTAGTTTTTATATTTTTAGGATATTTATTTTGGTCATTAAAATTTAATAAAATAACTATTTTAGTTATATAAAAATGAAAGAATCAAAATTATCACTTTGAGGGTTAAAAATAATTTTTAATTCCTAAACTTTCGAGAGTTATAGATCAAAGTGTTTTTTAGTCCCTTCTATATATTTATATAAGAGTATAAAAATTAAAATGATCGAAAACTAAAAACATGAGAATGAAAATAGTATTTAAATAAATTTTTTATATTATTATTATCTTCTCCGTAGAACTTGGAAAAATTGATGAAAAAATTCGTAAGAATCAAATTAGGTGTCTGACGTGGAGAGGTGGTCAAATCAAATTAGCCACTAATATGAAGGCATGTTTAGGAATTTTATTTTATCATTTTTTTTCTTTTTTTTTTTGCCGTTTCGTAAGATGTAAGAATTATATTTGTCCTCTGTAAAATTATAACAAACAAAATAGAATCATATTCCTCATCCTTTTATTCAAATAAACAGTGTTCAAATAACATGAAGTTGTAAACTAGTTACACAATTGGATGCCACTTTGAGTTTTAACTATATTAATTTAAAGCATTAATTGTTATCATTTAAAAGTACTCAACAATGTATAGGAATAAAAATTGTATTTTAATTAAAAAAACCCATATATTCGGTAAAAATAGAAAAAAAAAAAAAAATTACTTGAGAGATCGAGTGGAGTCGGACCAGAAATCCATGTGCTGACTGAGGAGTGCCTCGTGATGGACGGCTCATATTTTGTATCAAAACTATTAACATTATTAATTAATTTTGATTAAAAAAAACTTAAGAAGTTAAAGGTTAAACTTAAGATTTATGGTATAAAAGTATAGTGATTAAGGTTGAACCATTTTAAAAATAAATAAACTAAAGTTTATTTTTAAGTTTTGATTTGGTCTTTAGGTTCCAAAATGTTACATATTCAATTTTTAAGTTTTGATTTTGGTTTTATTTTAGTCTCTTGGCTTCAAAATATTACAATCTTACTCAAATTTAGTAAAAAATCGAGGTTAAAAAGTGTAAAATCTTGAAACATAAAAATCGAATTGATATATAACCCAAACATCAAGGGTGAGATTCTAATATTTTGAAATTTAGGGATTACATTGAAACCAAAATTAAGATTTAAGGATCGAATGTGTAATATTTTGAAATATACGAACCAAATAAAAGTTAAATTCAAAACTAAATGGGACAATTGCAAAAATCACCCCTAAAGTATGGTGGTTGTTACAATTAGGCCCTAAAACTTTCAATTTTAAGAACTAAGCCCTCAAAATTATAGAAATGCCAAAATTGAGTCAAATTAGACCTTCAAATTTATATAATTGTATAAATTGTAACATTTGTATAAGTTTAAGAGTTTAATTTTTACTATTATTGTAAGCTCGAGAGTCTAATTTTAATAATGAAAAAAGTTTAGAAGCCAATTTTTACCATAGAAAATTTGAAAGTCTAATTACAACTATGAGTATACTTCAAAAATAATTTTTGCAATTTATCCAAACTAATGGTTGAAAAAATAATTTCCNATGGACGTTTTTGTATGGATGACCTCCAAATAAAAGCCCAAATGAAAATTGGCTACATGTAGAAAAACTAATGAAAAGTGGCATTCTGCTTATGTGTGAAAGTATGAATTTGTCTCTGAGAACCACCGCGCGCTTATACGATGAGAGGCTACTTAGTCCTCAATACTTGATCACTCGATGCACGATACTCGTTGACTCAATACTCTATACATAGCCACTCGTTAAATTATATTCAATATACTTGATCCACATTACTCATACGGGCATAATTTTTTTTTTTTTTTTTTTTTTTTTTTTACTTTCTTACAACTTACTTCCAGACATGAACTTCATTATTTTGAGTTTTGCCAGAACGAAGTCAGCTGTCTCCTTCCGCGTTCTATAGCACCCCTTTTGACTCTGGGATTATTTCGTGGTGTTCTTTTGTTTTCTTTTGCTTTGATCTTATTATATGTAATGCAACTGTTTCTATGTTCTTCCTTTTATTAAAGCTGTTTTCAACTTCAACCCACTTGCTGCTTTTTGAGATTTATTGTACTTTCCTTCCCTGTTTGCCTCAGATTTGCCTCCTCTTCAGGGATTTACATCTGGGTCTATCACTGTTTGGATCTCTGATGATAAGGCAACTGCTGATTTCTCCGTCGCTTTCATTGCTTCTGATTGAACAAACATTCTGTTGATCGTTTTTCATCATAAACCCTAGTCTTCAAAAGGTTGCTTCGAATCAGGTTCTGTTTCTTGATTGGTTCTTGAAACTTGTAGCGATGGATTGTGGAAGAAGATTTGGATTGCTGTTCTGGGTTTTGTTTATTTCCTTGCTGCCTTTCATTTCTTGTTTGTTTAAGCCGGTAGATAAGTATCTTATTGACTGTGGATCGGCTTCTAATGTCTCTGTGGGTAATCGTGTTTTCATGGCCGATAATTTGGCTTCACAGCTGCTTTCAACCCCACAACCCATTCTGGCTGATTCTAATACGTCTTCAGTACCCGCTAGTTCTTCTAATGATTCCTTGCTGTTTAAAACGGCTAGAATTTTCACTGGAACATCAAAATACAAGTTTCCAATTAAGGCTGGAAGGCACTGGATCCGTCTCTATTTCTATCCATTTGTGTTTTCTAGCTTCAATATGAGTGCTGCAAATTTTAGTGTTTCGACCCAAGATTTTGTTCTGCTGCGGGATTTAGTTGTAGGGAAGAATCCTATAGTCAAAGAATTCTCTGTGAACATAACGTCAGATACTCTTGAAGTTATCTTTGTTCCTGTTAATGGCTCCATTGCATATGTGAATGCCATCGATGTTACTTCTGTTCCTGACATTGTCATTCTTGATGAAGCCAATTTGTTAGAACCATCTGGTAAATTTCAAGGGCTGTCTAACCAGGCATATGAGACGGTTGCTAGGGTTAATATGGGTGGGCCGAGTGTCGCTCCTGATAATGATCCTCTTACGCGAAGTTGGGTCTCTGATGAAGGCTTTCTAGTTAATAAGAATTCTGCAACAAGTTTCTCTAACATTGCAGCTGTGACATACAGTGCTGAAGGGGCAGCGCCAGAGATTGCTCCAAATGTTGTCTACGGTACCCTCACTGAGATGAACTCGAAAGATGATCCAAACAGCAATTTCAATGTGACATGGCGGTTTAAAGTGGACCCTGAGTTTCAGTATCTTGTTCGGTTTCACTTCTGTGACATTGTGAGCAAATCTCTACACCAACTTTATTTCAGTGTTTACATTGATACGTGGCTGGTTGTTCAGGATCTAGATCTCAGTATTCCTCTTAACAACGCTCTGAGCACTCCATACTATATGGACTATGTTACAGGGGTGATCAAGAATGACATACTTCTTGTGAGTATTGGCCCATCGACTATAGCCAATGTGTATCCAAATGCCATTCTAAATGGTCTGGAAATCATGAAAATGAACAATTCAGTTGGCAGTCTGAGTGGGGAAGATGCTGTAATTAGTTTTCCAGATACGACTTCTTCAAGTAAGCACATTGGTGTCATTGTGGGTGTGAGTGTTGGGGCATTTGTTGCAGCTATATTGGTTGGGATTCTGTTTATGCTACACAGACGGAAAAGAAAGGGAATGCATCAAGCTCCATCAAAAACGTGGATTTCAATATCCACTGCTGGAGGAATGTCACACACTATGGGAAGTAAATACTCAAATGGCACGATCACAAGTGCTGCTTCCAACTTTGGATATCGCATACCTTTTGCAACAGTTCAAGAGGCTACGAATAACTTTGATGAGAGTTGGGTTATTGGTATTGGTGGGTTTGGGAAAGTATACAAAGGAGTTTTAAATGATGGCACCAAAGTTGCTGTGAAGAGGGGTAATCCACGTTCCCAACAAGGACTGGCAGAGTTTCAAACTGAAATCGAGATGCTGTCACAGTTCCGACATCGTCATCTTGTTTCATTGATTGGGTACTGTGATGAGAGGAATGAGATGATATTGATTTATGAGTACATGGAACAGGGGACCCTGAAGAGTCATCTATATGGTTCTGATTTCCCTAGTTTGAGCTGGAAGGAGAGATTAGAGGTCTGCATCGGAGCTGCTAGAGGGCTTCATTACCTCCACACTGGTTATGCTAAACCGGTTATTCATCGTGATGTGAAGTCTGCTAATATTTTGCTCGATGAAACTCTCATGGCAAAGGTTGCTGACTTTGGGCTTTCAAAGACTGGACCTGAGATTGACCAAACCCATGTCAGTACAGCTGTGAAAGGAAGTTTTGGGTACCTTGATCCTGAATATTTCAGGAGGCAACAACTGACTGAGAAATCAGATGTTTATTCTTTTGGGGTCGTTTTGTTTGAAGTCCTTTGTGCAAGACCTGTCATAGATCCAACCCTTCCTAGAGAAATGGTAAACTTAGCTGAATGGGCAATGAAATGGCAGAAGAAAGGGCAGTTGGACCAAATCATTGATCCTACTTTAGTAGGAAAAATTAGACCAACTTCTCTTAGAAAGTTTGGAGAAACTGCTGAAAAATGCTTGGCTGACTATGGAGTTGACAGGCCATCTATGGGAGACGTGTTATGGAATTTGGAGTATGCACTTCAGCTACAAGAAGCTGTCATTGAAGTTGATCCTGAAGATAACAGTACAAATATGATTGGCGAGCTCTCTCCACAAATTAACAATTTCAATGACATCGAGGCAGGTGTTTCTGCCACACGGTTTGACATTCCGGGTGCGGATGATCTCTCTGGAGTCTCCATGAGTAGGGTGTTCTCTCAGCTGGTGAAATCTGAGGGTAGATGACCTGATGTTACTCCAATCTTAGACGGTTCAGTTGATTCTTACACTTGATTAAAATCCAATCCCCATAGACTACTCTCAACTCCATAAAAAAATAGTAGTGAAGAGAGTGATGTTTCTGATCTTTTGGTCCAACGCAGCTGAATATGAGGCGTTCTGTATACTTTAGGCGGCGATATCCGTTTAAACAACATTCCTTGCTTCATTGGATATGAACATGACAGTCTCTAGTTGTTGCTTTTTTTTTTTTTCCACATCAAATAGCCATTTTTCCCTCGCAGAGGGAGGAGCCAAAATCAAACCAAAATTTCAGGATTTCTTCAATGTCAAACAACTACATGTAACATATTGGGTTCTTTCCTTGTACAAAAGGGGTTTTGTGCAGGCGAGTCTTTTCAACATCCATCAAATATGTTGCTTCTTTACAAACAAGGTAGTTCGCATCTCCATTACCGATTGATTGCAATTTGCATCTCTTCATCGAACATCTTTGTTCTTTTTTTTCGTCGCTGTTTCGTGTTTGTCTAAAATCATTGAGACATCTAGTCTTTTAATGTGTCTTACTTAGATGAGCATCTTGTCAATGATCATGGTGTGTCATTTTTTCATAGGAACCGGTGTCGAGACGCATTGTAGTTTGTTGTGTAAGTGTTTAGCTCTGAATCTCTTTTTGATGGAGCATGTATTTGCTGCAATTTAGGTCAATTCTTCATCTTGATATTGTTTTCTTTGTGAAACCCTGAATATTTCAACTATGTAATGAACAGCCATGCATTCTTGTCTTTCAAGTTTCAATGTGTCTTAATTTACTGGTATTGGATGAACAAAGCTATTTGATTTGTTTCCAATATATTAGTTTAGCATATGGTATGAATTCATATGAATCAAGAGAATTTGGTTTTAATGTTTTGTTGGATACATGGTCAATATAATGTTAAATTTAAGAAGTTTGATATGTTCTCATGGAATTCTGATTTGTAGAATGTGCAAGATTTGTGAGGATGATATGAGATATTATTGCTAGGTAGGTTTTGTGGTACTGTTATTTGTAAATCAAATTTTAAATTTTTTGCTTTCAATGTTCTGTTAAAAATACTTTTTAATCCATGTAATTAACAATGTAGGTTACAAACTATAGTTTGTAACGACTTTCGTTGCTTTCAAATTTTTAACAATTTAGTCTTTGGTAAAGAATTTAATTAATGTACTTACAATTTGATAAACTAACTAGGAGTTAGATTTGTGTTAATGATGTTGTTACGTAATAAATTGACACTTAACTTTAATGAGATTTATCACATTAAGTGGATTCAATTGCTACAAATTTGTTATCTCTTTAAAAGTTAAAAGTTCTAAACATTCATAATTTTTTATTTTTGAAAAGTAGATCACTTGTGTGAATTATAAACAACTGACCAATTATCAAATAAATAGGTTTGCAAATGACCTCATCGTATTCCAAATTGATCATATTATATTTTTTAGGTGTTAGAGATAATCTTACAACATTATTTTAATTGATCCTCACTAATAATAACAAAATTTTAAAGGATTTTTATACTCATTCATTGTAAACTTGGTATATTTAATAATTCACTAGTGCCCTGTTTTATGCTTTGTTGACTTCTCCAAAGGGTTTGAAGTGATAAAGTTTGAGAAGTAAAGACATGTTTGGCATCCACTTTGGCCCATTAATTAACTAATTTCTATAAGGAAAACAATGAGAAGAAAAGAAGTGTAAACCTAAGTTGAGAACTTTTGGCCACTACATAAATAACCAACCAAACAAGGGCTTACTTTGAGTAATTTTCTACTTAGTATCCTAAACTTTTTATGCCCTAAATATGTTATAGGTAAAAATAGATTTGAGTTCCTAATTTTTATTTGGTTCTTAAATTTTAAAATGTTACACTTTTGGTCTTTGAAGTTTTGAATTTAGTTTTAATTTAGACGATCTGTTTCAAAATGTTGCAATTTTACCCTTGAGATTTGAATTTTGTTTCAATTTGGTTTCTAAGTTTCAAGATTTACACTTTAACCTTGATTTTGCATTAAATAGATTTTTAAAAAATTATAATTAATTGAGTTTCATTATTTTTTCGTCACCAATAAAACAAAATATAAAATTTCACTTTATGATTTTTTTAAAATTAATTAGTAGATATTAACGGTAAAGACTAAAGTGAATATTTAGTGAAAAAGTGAGATTAAAAGTGTAAATTTTGAAATCAATAGAACAAATTAAGACAAACTCAAATCTTGAGGGAAAAATTGCAACATTTTGAAACCTTGGGACTTAATTGAAATCAAACCCAAAGCTTAAGATTAAAAGTATAACCTTTTGAAACTTAAAAACTAAATTAATGAAAATTAGACCAAAAGTTCGCCATCGAAAACATATTTTCCCCTATATCAAACAATCTCTATTTATTTATTTTTTTTAATTTTTTATCTTTTTAGAGTTTTTTTCATTGTTGAGTAAAGCAAAACGGAAAACAAAGACAAAAGTAAGACACAAAACATAACGGAAAGATTTTTTTTTAAAAAAAAAATGGGGGTGATTGAATGTCTAAATTAAATAGACGGTTTTTAAAGCTGTTTAATCCTATTTTTTACTTAAAAAAATATCTAGATTCTTTAATTTATTTAATTTTAAAGAGGACAAATGTACCCCTCCAGAAAACCAATACATAGGTATTTAAAACAAAATCTAACCCAAAAAATCAAATAATATATTTTTAAATATTTAATTTAAAAAATAAGTTATTTTTAAAAAATAAAATAAAATATTTAACAACTACTCAAAATAATTTTTGAAATGTTATAAAAAGAAAATTAATGTTATAAAAAGAAAATTTTAATTTTTCTGAAAAATATATATTTTTTTCAAATCAGTTCCCAAACTTTTATCTCAAGGTTCCAACAAAGTAGTAACTCGTAATTGCTTCCGCCAAAAAGTATAATCAAAAGTAAAATACATAGCACGAAATGAAGACTATAATTGTTAATAAAAAAGATAAAATATATCTCTACCTTATGCCTCCATAAAAATAACAAATACGGCGTATGCATTAGAAAATTAGAAAATTATTTTAGATGATAAAATTATTAGAGAATATTTATAAATAATAACAAAATATAACTATTTATAATAGATCGTGATAGACACATATTTGTGTCTATATAAACACAAATAATAGTCTATTATAGATAGACAGTAAAATTTTGTTATATTTGTAAAAACAATCCTAAAAATTGTATTATTAATGGTAGTTAGGCATTATCTATAATCACAAATATTTAGTATATGGAATCAAAAACATATTTGTTTATGAAAATAAAACATGGCATCCATACCTTATGCAACAACTATCAAAGCATCAACAATCATTACAAATACGCACTACTCAAAGACACCCTAAATTTAGGATGTGTTTGGTTCAACTTTTCAATGTTTTAACCTTAAAAATAAGTCATTTTGAAAAAAAAAAAAAAAAAAAAAAAAAAAA